>JAVTVY010002762.1:0-36017 GCA_036873755.1 Hanleya hanleyi | reverse complement strand
ATTCAATCAAAGTATACTTTAATAAACAAAGTAAATCCTGCCAAAGTTCTCGTTTTTCATGGATGAAAAAGCACATGCTACTTTTCTACCTTTTTCACAAAAGAGTTCCATTCAACTTGGGGACAGCCTTGTACTCAACTAACAAGATTTTGACACACTTTCTCTTCATTTTGAGCATTTAGTAGGCGATCTATTGACCAAATCTGTATCAATATATTTGTGAACAGCTTATTTCTTTACAAACTTAAACAAAAATATTGTTTTATCATTGCGAAGTATTTTACTTTGTCACTGATATAACTTGTGAATAATTGTTTTATATAGCAAAGCAGGATGCCTGCTTGTAAATTGTAAATTTTCTGTTTTCTATTTATTATAGAAATGCAACTCTGGAGCTATGCTCCACAAACATTTAAATTTTAATTTATTTATTTTTAGCCTACCATCACGAGATGGTGGGCTGTTCAAATCACTTTTCGTCCGTGGTCCGTCGTCCATCCGTCCGTCGTCCGTCCATCCGTAAACAATTCTTGTTACCGCGATTTCTCAGGAACTACTTCATGGATCTTTCTCAAATTTGGTACACAGGTCCCCCTTGGGGTCTAGTTGTGCAAGATACCTTTTTTGGTCCGATTCGAAAATCCAATATTGCCACAAGGCGGCCATCTTGGATTTCCCCATGAAACTTTGTTACCGTGATTTCTCGGGAACTACTTCATGGATCTTTCTCAAATTTGGTACACAGGTTCCCCTTGGGGTCTAGTTGTGCACGATACCTTTTCTGGTCCGATTCGAAAATTCAATATGGCCACCAGGCAGCCATCTTGGATTTCCTCATGAAACATTGTTATCGTCATTTCTCAGGAAGTACTACATGGATCTTTCTCAAATTTGGTACACAGTTTTCCCTTGGGGTCTAGTTGTGCAAGATACCTTTTTCGGTCTGATTTGAAAATCCAATATAGCCACCAGGCAGCCATCTTAGTTTTCCCCATGAAACTTTATCGTGATTTCTCAGGAAGTACTGCATGGATCTCTCTCAAATTTGGTACACAGGTTCCCCTTGTGGTCCAGTTGTGCAAGATACTTTTCTCGTTCCGATTCGAAAATCCAATATGTCCACCAGGTGGCCATTTTGAATTTCCCCATGAAATTTTGTTATCTTGAATTCTCAGGAACTGATGCATGGATCTTTGTCAAATTTGGTACACAGGTTTCTCTTGTGGTCTAGTTGTGCAAGGTACATGTAGCTTTTCTGGTCCGATTCCAAAATCCAATATGGCCACCAGGTGGCCATCTTGGATTTCCCCATGAGACTTTGTTATTGCGATTTCTCAGGAACTATTGCATGGATCTTTTTCAAATTTGGTACATATGTTCCCCTTGGGGTCTAGTTGTGCAAGATATCTTTTCCGGTCCGATTCGAAAATCCAATATAGCCACCAGGCGGCCATTTTGGATTTCCCCATGAAATTTTATCGTGATTTCTCAGGAAGTGCTGCATAGATCTTTCTCAAATTTGGTATACAGGTTCCCCTTGTGGTCCAGTTGTGCAAGATACCTTTTTGGTCCGATTCGAAAATACAAGTTATGCTTCAAATTAATACTGTATTCCCGAGTTGTGATGTTGCATCACAAGAGTCGGCTTATCAAACGATGGGGCATATTCTATATATTGACTATAGAGAATATCCATACTTTCACCGGCTTCCTCCACCAACCAAACTGACTGTCACCATATGAGTGAAACAAACTTGCGTGTGACATTAATCCAAATTCCCCACCTCCCCCTCCATACTTTCACCTTCCATATCAAGGAGTTCAAATGATTCCGAATTAAAATGTATTTCTTCAAATTTTAAATCAGTTTACTTTAGTCCATGCCGTTGCAAGTGAACTGCCCCCTCCGTTTTGTCTGCCGAAGGGGCGTCACTCTTGTGAAACAACGTCACAACTCGACAACTGTAGACTACTGCGTGTTTCGATCCAAGGGAGATAATCAGGGCTCATGCCAAAGTGTCAAAGAGATTAGTCTTCGCTTCCAGTACCCAATGATGACACGTGCAAAAAAAAAAAAAAATACTACAAAACGAAGATGAAAGATCCTCCGGACATTCACTTTCAGACTAACTTTGCTCATTTCACTTGTACTATAACAACCGACATCAAGTACAGTTTCTAGAAATCTTGAAACTCCTGAGGGCTGTTCCAGAAAAAAGTACATGGGGGGGACAGACGGCACTTCATATATTTACGTATGGGTCGTGGGGTAAACGAGTTATATGATTACATGGGTGGTTGTCTGGATGATAAACTGATTTATGTGGGTTGTGGGTGATGGAAAAGAAAGCTAAATTCTGGTGGTTGTTGGGGGATTTAATAAAAGTTGCACAAAATAAATCTAGAAGGCGAGTTCTTCTTCACCAAATACCTTTTTTTGACGGGTCGCCACACCAAGAACTGCGCGATCGAGAACAAGTTCGTCTGAATTCACTCATCAGAATTTACCCTCGGGGCGATTATTCTGTTATAAGGAGGCACATCATGTGACACAGTTTGTTTGTGCAGAGGAATATGTTCGAATCCGGGAAATACCGAATGTCGTCACATGATCAATCTCGACCAATAGAACAGATTTTCAGAATCTCAAGAAAATTCCCGGACTTTCAGTCTCACCCGACCATGTTGTTGTTGTTGCAATTTTTGTAGATAATGAATCTCCGTTAAACCATTCTAGCAAACGGAAAATCTTTTGGCTTGGGTTTGAGAATGCCTCAAAAATATAAATTTTGTGAATAGAATTCGAGTTATGTACCTCCGGGGGGTTAATAAGTTCGAAATAACTGGTTCCCGTGCGTTTATACATTGATTTCCAGAACAGTGCGTTCTCCCCGCAGAGTCGTATTTCCCAAAATAGACTCAGCCGACTCCGCTTCCTGTTAAGTAGGTCAGGGAAAGCTGAATGCCTGTAGCTCTGTCTGCAGTCTGACCAGCTGAGGGCGTGTTGTTCTCGCCCCGTGGATGTAACTGGAAGCAGTACGTAACCGCGTGTTTGTTGGCGGCAGTTTTCATAGGGAAGTTTCTATGGCTCACTGTTGACAATGTCAGACGTATATTTGTAGTTTTCAGTCGACTATGTACAAAATTGTTGACAGGATGACTGACATAAAGGACTTTGAAACTGGAGTCAAAAACAAATTTAAATGGTCATGGCTGGAGGAAAAATAAATATCAGTGGCATCTGACGGTGCATGTTGTGCAACGATAAACTGAAATACGTAACCACTGGCAAGAGTGACTTGAATAATCATTTTAAACTTGCAAAAAATCTCAAATCTAATAGAATATTTGCGAAAAAGTTGTGCCCAGCTGGGCTAAAACGCAATCATACATACATATAAAACATACAAAACAAACTGAACATCAGACAACAGATAAAACATGCAAATAATAAAAGGGTTTCCATTTACCTGTGCCCATTGTAATACGATGCAGTGCCCAATCAAACCAACCAACCAACCAACCAACATTTACCCGACATTAAAATAGCCATATTTTATAATAATCATAGGCATGCTGAGGTGTATATTTATAGGTGATCAGTGATTCTATAGAACATCAAACATGTATACTAACCCAAGAGGCTGAAACAGTCGTAGACAAATTTTGAGGTTGCTTTAGCCATGATAAAGTTTGAGCCATCAACAAGTTGCTTGAAAACGAGACTTTGCATTGTCTGTTCGCTGCCTAGCTAAAATATCCATCACGCACTTATTATTACCTTTGCGCCCTATTGGACATTCATTAACTTGAGAAAATGGCCCACGATGAATAAAAATACCATAATCGATGTTGTGATCATCCCCTGTATACACGGCGTCTATTATGACGGAAATGCCCATCTTCTCGACCCTCAATTTCAGGTCATTTTGAGGCTCCATAAGGATAATTTTATCATCTGTAATTAATATATGACCGACGAAGGGCAATTTAGTCTGCCATTTCGGTATTTTTATTTATCGCGGCCCATTTTCTGAAGTTAATGAAGGTTATCGGCATAGCATTGAGGGAAGGGGGACGCTATGAATCTTAGCTATTCACTGCCTCGCAATCTCATGTTGAGTGGACAAAGCCAATTTCATTTGCTTCCAATAGTGTGGCGTCTACATCACAGGTGTTCAGAGTTTTTTTTACAAAGATCCACCCCAATCTCTGATCGAAGAGCGGCACCTTCAGTGGTTTGGCTGGGTTGATGAAAATGGGGGGGGAATTTTTTTTTTACAAAGACCCACTCCAATCTCTGATCGAAGAGCGGCACCTTCAATGGTTTGGCTGGGTTGATGAGAATGGTGGGGAAAGAGTTGTTGAACAGTTTCTTAAGGCAGTAAATTTGGGGCAATACTGGTCGCCTTTTGACAAATCAGGTTTGGTGATTTACGTCAGTTAAGGAATATATCTATATAAAATTATAAGAACTAGATGAACTGAAGGAATCAATTTTGGGGGAAAAAAGTGAGACATTTCAAACGATTTATCAATGCCGGCAACAGAACTGCATGGTACAACAACAAAGAATATTTTTTTATACATATATATATTTGGATGTCCAGTGTATATAACCAATTTTAAGTGACAATATTGCCTGGAGGTAGAGAGATACATGTACAAATACAAAAATGCAAATAACAACAGTACAGAAAATACAGTTTTATGGATTGTTGGCTTGAAGATATTTTTTTTATTTACATGGGTTGTTGGGTTGAAGTACGTTTATTTTAAGTGCATGGGTTGTTGGGTTGAAAGTAACTGTATATCTAAATCTGGTGGTGGTTGGTTACAAATTATATTCAATAATATGGGTGGTGGGGATAAAAATATATTTAATTACATGGGTGGTGGGGGCAAAAAAAAAGTGCCTTCTGTCCCCCCCATGCGTTTTTTTCTGGAACAGCCCTGAACCGGAGATAGATAATATCTTGGTGTTTTCCAGTGTCCCTTTTTCGATCTTTTTCGCTCAAATTCGAAATTCTGCAAACAAAATTACAAATCAATCGTTTGTTCTTAGTAACAATGGACAAAAAGATCCTCTTGTCATTAGCTTACAATTATCAGACAATGGTGGGCGCCAAGATCCTAAAGGATCTCTCGTTTATAAAGTGTAAATGAAATTGGTATTACTAGTATATACTACGTACCATTACACATTTATTCACTCTCATACAGTATACAAGTAATTGTAAGGGCAGATCACCCTCCTTGGAAAATTGAGGTAGACTGTTTTAGCTCTCCATCATTTTTCAAATGGCGAGGCCTGAATATTGGGTCAGAATATTACCTACAATACCAGAATATTACCCACAATACCAGAATATTACCCACAATACCAGAATATTACCCACAATACCAGAATACATGTACATGTAGCTCAATTTTCTTTAGAACTTATTCTTTAAATATTTTGTATACATGAATGTATATAAAACAGTCCTAAATATTTATGACAACTGTATTGATAAAGGGATACCAGCATTAGGTAGAACGGAGTTGTAATCCATTATATTGGGATATAATATATATGATACAGGTTAATAATATATGCTCTGCAAGTTTATTTTGCCTCTTCCCGAACAGTAGGAGCATTTCAGAGTACAGCCCTTTTGGTACCAGAGCACTGTATGTTTGACCATTATCATGACACATCCCTATGTCAGCAATATGACAGCTGGAATCTGACCAGTCACGAACGCTGCATCACCAAAGAGATGGTCTGCCAAAGTTTTGACATTCTGCTACCATGTGGAGTGGACCGTTTCAGCGGCGTCGAATATGTCTGCTGTCCAAAAGATGTACAACACAAACGTGAGTGTCAGTTCATGTTAAACTAAGAGAATTTATTGCTTTTTTTTTGCTGTAAAACTGTTTGTCAGTGTTAGCACACACTGAATGTTTGCCCATGGTAGTGCACACCGGATGTTCGTTAGTGTTAGCATACCCTGGATGATTGTCCATGCCCAAGCCCATCTTGGGTTGTTCTCATTTGGTCATGCCATTTGCGTTATACACTGCATTTTGCCTTCTAACAGGAATTTGCAAATCTTTTTTGGCTGTTTGCAGTCCATCATAAGCATGCACAGTGACATGTATGCCATCAATACCATATTTATATTATTAATTATATGAAACAGTTATCCCGTTAGAAATCCCCTCATTACTAACATGACTCCCGTTAGAAATCCCCTCATTACTAACATGACTCCCGTTAGAAATCCCCTCATTACTAACATGACTCCTGTTAGAAATCCCCTCATTACTAACATGACTCCCGTTAGAAATCCCCTAATTACTAACATGACTCCCGTTAGAAATCCCCTCATTACTAACATGACTCCCGTTAGAAATCCCCTCATTACTAACATGACTCCCGTTAGAAATCCCCTCATTACTAACATGACTCCCGTTAGAAATCCCCTCATTACTAACATGACTCCCGTTAGAAATCCCCTAATTACTAACATGACTCCCGTTAGAAATCCCCTCATTACTAACATGACTCCCGTTAGAAATCCCCTCATTACTAACATGACTCCCGTTAGAAATCCCCTCATTACTAACATGACTCCCATTAGAAATCCCCTCATTACTAACATGACTCCCGTTAGAAATCCCCTCATTACTAACATGACTCCCGTTAGAAATCCCCTCATTACTAACATGACTAAAATAAGAAATTTGTATTCATGGTAAGCCCTTGCTCCATGTGCCATGTGTCATGGATATTATCAATAATACATGTACATACATGTACCACTGATACTGGACTTGGCTAGCTTTTGACCCCATGTTCACTCACCCCTTGTTCACTCACCCCTTGTTCACTCACCCCTTGTTCACTCACCCCATGTTCACTCACCCCTTGTTCACTCACCCCTTAGAGTTTAGCAGGAAATCTTCTTGTTTTATACATGTAGCCCAAATTAAGGATGACACTTGGTTGTGTGTAAGCTGTCACCTGAGTACTCGAACAAACTCAAATTTTGAATATGGACATTTGTTGTTGACTTGATGATTCATTCTATACATACATTGTAACTTCAAACCTCCATAAATGTTATAGTGTGAACAGACAGTGCTGTGATGTTTCAAACCCCCATAAATGTTGTGTGAAGAGACAGTTCTGTGATGTTTCAAACCTCCATAAATGTTATAGTGTGAGCAGACAGTACTGTAATGTTTTAAACCCCCATAAATGTTGTGTGAACAGACAGTGCTGTGATGTTTTTATATATGCTGACATAGGTTCAGACTTTGACTGGTCCTGTATTATTGGTATTTTACAAGTGTAACAACCATGACTTGTACATACATGAACTGTGTAATTGACTTGACCTTCATACATGTAGATTATGAACATGTACACATGACATGTTTCAATGTGGATGGTCCTGAATGAACAATGTACCACACCACTCTGATAAATCTCCACTTTACTGGTGCCACATTTCCCATGCTTAGATGAAATTACACATGATGTAACCTCTAGTAATACATGTATATGTATGTTGTACTAGGGCAGTTATGTTTATTAAACATGAGAACATTAGTGATTTCAATCTGTGAATGTGGTGAACTGTGCCAAGAATTATTTGTCTCGTATCCTGATGATTAAAGCGAGATTGATGCACGTATGGGCCGAGTGTTGATGCGAGGGATATGGAAATGAGTTCATTATAATCCATATCTCACATATGAATGATATCATGGTAATTGACAAAATAAGTTAGTCTGACATATAACTGTTCCATAGAAAATTAGACCTTCAGTAAATATGTTGTTAAAAACTTCATTATTTGACTCATTTTGACGATGCACAACACATCAGCTCGCTACAGATTGTCTTGTAAACTGAATACATGAAAATTATCACATAAGCTAACCAGATAACCAGGCATGACATTTGAATGAGTAGGAAGATCCCAAGAGATAGCTGTCCAATGTCCGAACAGCTATTTGAGGTCCAACATTTTGATGGACCAGATTGCAGACACAATGTTCCTCAATGGGAAACCACTCTAGTGAGCAGTATCAGCCCAAGGTCAGATATTTTATATCAGCTTTGCTCTCAAGGGCAGAAATCAATATTATTGTATTTGGAATACATGTACCATACAGAATCCCTCACTATCAACATGGCTAAATATCCAGCAATCATGGTCATAGGCAAATATATGACATTCTGTGATAGTCTGTATGCCCAGTGTACAGGTCTATAACCTGCTGAATAATTAACACATAATCTTGAGAGAAGAGCCGTATTTGGACACACTTGGCTGTTGGTAGTTACATGTACAACAGGAACATGTACAGACTCAACACCAAGGGCCCATCAATTCTTTTGCAGCTTAAGTTTGTGTAACTTGGTGCATTTTCCCCTAACCCCAGGTTATAAGCGGAATTACGAAAGTTACGAAACGTAGCGCCATAGTCATAGATCTTGCACGCTACGCTCGTATTTCGCTATCAGCATGCGATATGTATTGCCAAATTTGAGAAACTTTGAGTGGAGGCGCTTGGTGGTGTAGCCCTGTTTTATAAGTTTCTGCAACAATGTTTTGTGACGTTGATTTAAATCGTGACCTTCAACAGAAGATCTAGCAAATGCTACTAGGCGAGATATGTATACGCCATATGCAGGTCCCACTGGAATATTATTACTATCCAGAAAGGGATAGTTTACGATGTCGAAATTGTAATCATCTCTTTTATTATACGCCCGCCAAAAAGGCGGACGTATTATGTGATGGCGGTTACTGTCCGTCCGTCCGTCCGTGTGTCCGTCTGTCCGTCCCTCATGTCCGGTCTATATCTTGAACAGTTTTCTATCTACAGTTCCAATTTTTGGTGAGTGGATACCCTACGGGGAGACGATGTGTCGCGTACCAAAATGAAGGTCGAGGTCAGAGGTCAAAGGTCACTGGCCTGAAAAACAGAAAAACACTGAAGTGTTTGTGTCCGGTCTATATCTGTGAACGTTCTCTATCCACAGTTGCAATTTTTTGTGAGTGGATAAACTAGGTAGGGACGATGTGTTGCGCACCGAAATTGAGGTCGAGGTCAGAGGTCAAAGGTCACTGTTGCCTAAAAATCAGAAAATCAATGATAGTTTTCTATCTACAGTTCTAATTTTTGGTGAGTGGATGCCCTAGGGGGAACGATGTGTTGCATACCAAATGTAGGTCGAGGTCAGAGGTCAAAGGTCATTGTGACTGAAAAATCAGGAAATCATTTAAGATTTATAATTTTTTTGTGAGTGGATTCAATAGGGGGAAATGAAGTGTCGCATACCAAAACATAGGTCAAGGTCAAAGGTCACTGACCCCAAAATCAGGAAATTATTAAAAAAAACATTTTTTGTGTCGGTAGATACATTAGGGTGACACATCGTGTCACCTACCAAAATGTAGGTCAAGGTCAAAGATCAAGGTCACTGTGACCTCAAAATTATGAAATTGTTAAAAATCATGATTTTTTGAGTCCATTGAGAAATTACAGGGAGTTGTTTTGTCATGTAACAAAATTTAGATCCAGGTCAATAGTCAAGGGCACTGTGACCCAGAATCAAGGTCAAAGGTCAGTGTGACCTAAAAATCAGGAAATCATTAAAAATTACTAATTTTTTGTGAGTGGATTCAATAGGGGGAAATGAAGTGTCGCATACCAAAAATTAGGTCAAGGTCAAAGGTCACTGTGACCCCAAAATCGGGATATTATTAAATATAACTTTTTTTTGTTTCAGTAGATACATTAGGGGGACATGATGTGTCACATACCAACATGTAGGTCAAAGGGTAAGGTCACTGACCCCAAAATCGTGAAATTGTTAAAAATCATGATTTTTTGTGTCCATTGAGAAATTACAGGAAGACCAAAATTTAGGTCAAGGTCACAGTGACTCCAGAATCAAGAAATCTTTAAAAATTACTTTTTTTGTGTCAGTAGATACATTAGGGAGACATGATGTGTCGCATACCAAAATGTAGGTCAAGGCCGAACGTCAAGGTCACTGTGACCCCAAAATCATGAAATTCATAAAAATCATGATTTTTGTTTTCCATTGATACATTGAGGGAAGCTGATGTCGTGTATCAAAATTTAGGTCAAGGTCAAAGGTCAAGGTCACTGTGACCCCAAAATCAGGAAATCATTAAAAATAACTTTTTTTTCTGCCAGTAGATACATCAGTAGGGACATGTGTAAATGTGGGTCAAGGCCACTGTGACCCCAAAATCAAGAAATCATTAAGTCACATTTTCATATGCCTGTCGAAGATGAGGTCGTTTAATGCGATGTTGCGTTCTGTCTATTCATCCATTAACATTTGTTGTCCATGCGATATCTCTAGTTTCAAGGTATGGATTGGTACCAAACTTTGAGTACTATACCTTACTCGCTTGGCAAAAAGGAGCCATACATTTTGAGATCAATTTGTCAAAGATCAAGATCACAGTTCCCCAAAACTGAATCAAGTTTAGCTGACTATATGTGTTAGGTTGGAATATTCAGAGTTTTCTCCCCTACATGTATATGGCATTTGTCCTGTGGAATTGTCTCCCATGTTTGAAACAGCTACATTTAGTTAAACTGTTGTGAAATAAAAATCATACATAATTTAACGGGGAGATGGGTCCTTTATGAACTCCATACCTGTTTATTAACTCAAGAACAAAGGTTTACTTCATCACTTTCTTCTTCTTTCTTGAAAAATTATCTCGCCTGAAAGGAATCCATTTGCAGGAAAACTATTATTTTCTTGTGTTTGACTATTGTCGATTTCAGTGTGGGATATTTGAGCTCTCGACTCTTGCTTCAAGGTCAACTAGTTACCAAGAGTTCAGCTCATTTCAGACCAATGTAATTCCAGATATACGGGCGTATATTGAAGCCCCTTGGGCTCTTGTTTATCATAAATTCGACGATAAGGCCAAAATTCAAATATACTTTGTTCGCGGTAACCTGACCGAAGAGAAGTGGTAGTGACCCGAAACTTTAAAAAAAATTTTTTTAAAGGATTTCCAAAATGTTCAAAAACACGAGAATGCTTATCAACGATTTGCCAATAGATGTCACTGTCCCCAAAATCCGGAACTGTTTGAGTCACATTTTTATATGCTAATCGAAGACAAGGCCTTATGTATACGATTATGAGTTCTGTCCAACTATCCGTCTATCCATCCAATAATCCATTAACATTTGTTGTCCGTGCGATATCTGCAGTTTCAAGGTATGGATTGGTACCAAACTTTGGATATACCGGCAGGGCAAAGAGGAAACCTATTCATTTGCGGTCAAAGGTCAAGTGTCTTGTGTGCTGTCCTCGGTGTTTTTTAGAGTGGATGGAGGGTGTCTGGTCCCATGCTGCTTCAAAGATTTCTTCTTTGAAGTAGCAGGAACGCAACTTGGCTGGGTGGGTTCATTGCAATAAAGCTGAAATATTGTTGAAAGCGACGTTAAATTCTATTCACTCACTCACACACTCAAAGGGCAAGGTCACAGTACCCCCAAACTGAATCTAGTTCTGACTATACTATGAGGTTGGACTATTCAGAGTTGTCTCCCCTGCATGTATATGGCATTTATCCCATGGAGTTGTCTCCCCTGTCTGAAACAGCTACATTCAGTTAAACAGTTGAGAAATAGAAAGCATGCATTTACATTTATGAACTTTATATCTGTTCATTAACTCGAGAACAAAGGTTTACTTTCGTTCTTGACATTTTTCTTCATTCATGAAAAATGTTCCCACCTGAAAGGAATCTGTTTGAAGGAAAATTAATATTTTCTTGTATTTGACATTTGACAATACTTGACCATTTAGGTTTTGCCCAAATACCGTGGTGAAGTTCAGATGTATGCTGATGATCACAGGCATGACAAATACCAATCAATATCAATCATTTCTATGATTCACAGACATCGATATATAAAAAAGCCTATAGCAGAGTTCGTACGGGTCATGGAATTTCTGGAATATCATGTAAAAAAATGTTGCCTATTCCAGGTCCTGGAAAGTCAGGGAAATAAAGAATATTAAGCTTGGGTCAGGGAAAGTCATGAAATTTTGTATTTCTTGCTCTCAATATAATGTCCATCATGTATTTGTTTGAATTTCAATTTCTAAACTTGTCAAACGAAAATCGTGGTCGAAAAGAACTTGGGGTAAATCTAGAATTCTTTGGTAATTTCATACGGTGTTTACGTTATACGTAAACCGCGGCAGAATATCGGAAACCTTTTGCCACGTGGATCATTGACGATTATTTCGAGGTTCCCGAAATTACCGTATTCAAGAACGATAACTCTTGACGTCTTCTGTAGTGAAACGGTCGCCATTTTGTTTATTCATCGAAGCGTGCAAGTGAAAAAAAAAACCAGGCTAAACTAACAAAGCTTTAGGCTATGCCGGGAAAGTGCCGGTTCAACGATATCTGGCTAGAGAATGAGCTGTACGACGGGTGGTTGGCGATATTTTCGATGTCTCATTTTCTTCAATAAACAGATGATTTGGAAGGACAAAGATATAAATGTTTCCCTCTGCTTGTCCCTGTCAGGGCTTCGGCGTAATAGTTAGTTTATGCACAACTCCTATGTGGAGGGAGCCATTATTTGATTTCTTTAGATCTGTATGATGTGTCTCATACATTTTGACTGCAAAAAGGGAGTAGTTGAGTATTTCATTTGTGCTATGGGGAGATGTCAACAGACATTGATGCTGGTGTTTTATTCACTCAACAATCCAGAGAGACATTTCCATGTAATAAAATGACAGACGTCAGTGTTTCCAACAACATGTTAATCCAGTTTATAATCAACGAGGAATCAACTTTATGAAGCGGACGAACATAAAATATGCACCCTGATCGCATCGCTGGGTGACTGACACATAACGAGTGACGTTGTAGACAAGTCAATGTACTATACAACCCGATCATCATTGCAGGACTTGGCTTGTACATGCGAAATTTAGACGTTTAGTTTGTATGTATTTTCAATCCTTTACATCCCTGGACATTTCATCTTTACTTCGTGTTTGATGGATAATGAACCAAACGTCGGCACCACGGTAGAGATTTAGCCCGGAAATATGGTCGACTGACTGCAGGCACGTGTCGCAATACTGTCGGGCTATCGTCCCTATTGCGGTAATGGAAACTTCCACTGACCCGGTGTTGTAACCCCACAAGGCTTCCCGACGAATTGAATTGGAAGAGTTCACTTTCAAAATAGGAAAGTAAGGCACAAAAGTTTTAAACATGCATATCGCTTTTCAACAACAACAACGTGAAGGCAGATTTTTCTTTCGTTTCGTAGACTCTATTTTCTTTGTATTTCATTCTTGAAACTTGCAACTCTGGCGGACAAATTCACGGCCTACGCAATTTAATTATAATAACATCAACAACTACACAGGGACTGTTTGAAGTTGAAGAAAAAGAAAAACATTTACGCGACAGATGGCTGATAAAAACTTTGGGGTTGGTAGCTTGTCGATGGGGAGGGCGGGTTACGCGCAACTGACATATTTTTAAGGATGGCCCCGAGTCTTTTAAATGAACTATGATAGAGATATCAAACATAATACACGGTTATCAATAGATCACAGTGATCAGGGTGAAGCGGTCCGCCATTTTGGATCTTCCATGAAAATAAGCGTCACATATAATTCGAACACAAGCGTTTTTTCTGGAATTAGCGTGACAAATAATTTGAAAGTAGCCAATTTTTAAAGTTGCGAGTTTCATCACCGTTGTTTGTTATTGTGGGACATTTTTGATTCAATTATGTATGGCATTTGCATATTAAAATTAGGGCATGCAGACAAATAATGGCATTGACTTCGCAGGATATCCACCACCAATGAAGAATTTCAGTGTAAAAAATCTTCACATTTCTGGGAAAGTGTGCCCGAAAAGGTCATCGAATTTCCTGAAGTTGGTCATGGAAAGTCATGGAAAAGTCATGGAATTTCAGACATCCTAAGGTGTACGAACCCTGCTATAGGCTCTAGTTTAAATCATCTTGCCTACATACTGTAGCTAAGTGCAAGTAAACTGTCGGGCTTGTCAAACAAAATGTTCTGCAATTCCACAGTTTCTCCATTATGAATCATATTGAAAACTTCAAGAAGTCCACACACGAAGATCGAAGTCTCTGAAACTTTCCTCTCATTTTTCCTGTAAGCCATAAATAACAAAATACTTAATAAAGAAAAACTTTAACTTTACATATGGAAGCACCGTGCAATAAAAGTGAGCCCTCATTGTGCACTTAATGACCCCTGTGAGACCTTTTGGTAGTTGGAGAATGTGACCACAGGTCTGTACAGGTATGGGAGTATTCGAAGACATAAATGTCAAGGCTCGAAATTAGCAGTGCACACATGAACAAATGCATGTATTTTTTTCCACAGTGCACGTAAATTTTGATCGGCAGGTGGACAGCGTGCATGTAGCTGCATTTGCAAACAAAGTGTTGAAAAATGAACCATCGATCGCGACGACTATAGCTTATGGCACACTGCCAATTGTCTTGAAAAATTTGTTAGAAAACGTCCCAAGCTGTGCGTTGAATTACCCCCGTGGGTATTTTTATCTCGGGTGTAATAAATTATTTTGTCATATCGTCAGTCACATTCACGGAGAACAGTTGTTGAAAATGGCAAATTGTCACGGATTTCCAACTTAAAGAAAATAACGAAGATCGATCTTCATTATCCACAGATTCACAGAGATATATGTTTCTTCTTTCTATTACAATCAACTTTATATTAGATCTAAAAACATAATTTTATATGCTCTAAATTGGAATGAAGTCTTCGCGACATCGTCACGAGTGCTTTCTCCGAGGTCCGCGTGCAGCCAAAACAACAAGGTCAACAGAAGGGAACTCTTCGGTCATGTCGGTCTTCAATTTAACATTCCGGCTTTCTCGTGCAAAAAGTGAATGCTTCATGCAAGAATTTCTTCCATTCACTCTAGATCTGTATTCTATTTGCGTTCCACAATATGATCTGTTATGAAGGCGACTGTAAAACTGTAGATAAGTTTGGGCGATATGAGAAAAGAAAAAGTTATTCAAAATTGTTTAATAATATTTTTTTATCAGAATATTTATCTCATACATGTATATTCTTCTGTGCTATTGGTAAAATTATCTTGCATCCTTCTCGTTTGTTATCACATTAGACAATTTTTTTGTATTATGTAAATATTTAGGAAGAATGGGCTAATAAGTTTTTCATTACCGGTACTTTTCTCCGTTATATCTCCCGTACATAAGCGACAGGTTTCCGCAACACAATTGTATTGAGGATGAAAACATCTTTTTGAATGTACCTTATATGCCTCGATGAGAACGAATCTTTTCTATACCATCCAGGATAATATTAATTTTTTCCTTTTGTTAGAACCACCCGATTCCATTCAAGGCTCGAAATTAGCAGTGCACACATGCACAAATGCATGTATTTTTTCCACGGTGCACGTAAATTTTGAGCGGCAGGTGCACAGCGTGCATGTAGCTGCATTTGCAAGCAAAGTGTTGAAAAATGGACCGTCGATCACAACGAATATAGCTTATGGCAGACTGCCAATTGTCTTGAAAAATTTGTTAGACAATGTCCAAGCTGTGCGTTGAATTACCCCCGTGGGTAGTTTTATCCCGGGAATCTCCACATCAGATGCTCCACACTATTTCTTAGTCTGCTTCACGTCCTGTGTGACATTTGCAAACTGTTCAAAACGATCTGAACACAGCAATATTCAAGCTTTTTTCTG
Source organism: Hanleya hanleyi (assembly GCA_036873755.1). Lineage (NCBI taxonomy): Eukaryota > Metazoa > Mollusca > Polyplacophora > Lepidopleurida > Hanleyidae > Hanleya > Hanleya hanleyi. The sequence continues at coordinate 20,187 of JAVTVY010002762.1, read as the reverse complement.
CAGCCTGTTGTCAAATAAACACTGACCCTGCTGGGAAAGTGGGAAGTGAGAGTCGGGCTGCAATTAAATCTGTAGAGGAGTCCGGACGATGTTGCAGAAACACACACGAATCTCGCAACAACAACAACAACAACAGAGAAATTTGTTGAGGCCAATATAATTTGATTTTCTGTAAATTTGTCGATTTGAAAAATTAACAAAAAAATAGCAAGAAATGGTTATGGTTTTTAGATGGTGTTTAGTACATATGACCTTCTCAAGAGTGATCTCAACACAAAGTCAAATTCATCAGAATATTTGACTTTTGTGGCAAAACACATTTGATATTTTCCAAATATTGATGTTTTTGATTTTTTAGAATAGTTCTTTTGAAGGACGCTGTAAGATCCTGTATATAAGTGCTGATACCTGGCATTAGGAGAGCCCAAACTCGTAAAAGTTTACAGATTTCGGGACAAATTTATGAAGAAGGATTTAAAAAAAAAAAAAAACAATTTTTTTTTTTTTTTGTGCATGTAGGCAAATTGCTGTGCATGTGCATGAGAAATTTAGGTGCACACTGTGCATGTAATTTTTTTACCCTAATTCGAGCCTTGTTTCGTTGGGGAAACTTCCAACAATTAGCTTTGAAAAATTTGCAAGTATTTCCAACGAAACGTCACCTCCACAGCAATAAAGAGCTGATGTTTTGTTGGGGATACTTCCAACTTTTTCAAAGCTAATAATTAGCTTTGAAAAAGTTGCAAGTATCTCCATTGAAACGTGACCTCCACAGCAATAAAGAAGTTGTTATCCATAGAATAGCCTTGAAAGTGTTAATCCAATCTGGCCAGGATGATCTGGGCATCCATTAGTGCAACATTTTCATGCTTAAATCTTAGCAGTACAATAAATGGCACCACCCAATCATATTTTAAAAGCTTTCTATAAGCAGTAAAATCACGATTTTCATTATCCCCGGGACTCGGGGGGGAAACTGAAACTTCTCACATCCTATCTATGGATGAAACTATAACAAAAATTTGGAAAAAATTTCCAAATTGGATGCAGTGACGTCATTCTTCCCCAATTACATTTTTCAAACGATTTACCATCCAAAGGTCCGAATTTTCATTTTTTTTTATTTATGCAATTTTCTTCACAACTGCATCATAAATCAGTAAATAATTAAAATAAAATAGTTTTTGCCCAATCTGATCCACAAACAAGAGCCCAAAGGGCTTCAATATACGCCCGTATATCTGGAATTACATTGGTCCAAATTTCAAGGTTGTTTAATCACCTTGATTCCAATTGGTAGCTAGCAATCCGGAAAAAGGTCTACAATTTTGTGCTTCTGAGAATGTAACATATCACATCTAAAATTGAATGATAAACTAAAATGAGCTTAACTCTTGGAAACTGGGTGACCTTGGAGCAAGAACCGAGAGCTCACATATCCCACAATGAAATCGACAATAGTCAAACACAAGAAAATAGTACTTTTCCTGCAAATGGATTTCTTTCAGACGAGAGAATTTTTCATGAAGGAAGAAGAAAGTGATGAAGTAAACCTTTGTTCTTGAGTTGATAAACGGGTATGAAGTTCATAAAGGACCCCTCTCCACGTTAAACTAGTAAATGTATGGTTTCTATTTCACAACAGTTTAACTAAATGTAGCTGTTTCAAACATGGGAGACAACTCCACAGGACAAATGCCATATACATGTAGGGGAGAGAACTCTGAATATTCCAACCTAACACATATAGTCAGCTAAACTTGATTCAATTCTGGGGACTGTGACCTTGACATTTGACAAATTGATGTATGTCTCCTCTTCGCCTTGCGAGTAAGGTATCTGATACCATTCCATACCTTGAAACTAGAGATATCGCATGGATGAATGGACAGAACGCAACATCACATTACATGACCTCGTCTTCGACAGGCATATGAAAATGTGACAATGATTTCCTGATTTTGGGGTCACAGTGACCTTGACCTTTGACCTTGACCTAAACTTTGGTGCATGACACATCGTCTTCCGTCACTGTATCAATGGACACAAAAAAATCACCATTTTTATGAATTTCATGATTTTGGGGGTCACTGTGACCTTGATATTCGGCCTTGACCTACATTTTGGTACGTGACACATCATGTCCCCGTAATGTATCTACTGACACAAAAAAAAAGTACTTTTCAAAGATTTCTTGATTCTGGAGTCACAGTGACCTTGACCTAAATGTTGGTACATGACAAACCATCTCCCCGTAATTTCTCAATGGACATTTTTAACAATTTTACGATTTTGGGGTCACAGTGACCTTGACCTTTGACCTTGACCTAAACTTTGGTGCATGACACATCGTCTTCCGTCAATGTATCAATGGACACAAAAAAAATCACCATTTTTATGAATTTCATGATTTTGGGGGTCACTGTGACCTTGATATTCGGCCTTGACCTACATTTTGGTACGTGACACATCATGCCCCCGTAATGTATCTACTGACACAAAAAAAAAGTACTTTTCAAAGATTTCTTGATTCTGGAGTCACAGTGACCTTGACCTAAATTTTGGTACATGACAAACCATCTCCCCGTAATTTCTCAATGGACATTTTTAACAATTTTACGATTTTGGGGTCACAGTGACCTTGACATTTGACCTTGACCTACATTTTAATATGTGACACATTGAGTCCCCCTAATGTATCTACCGACACAAAAAAATGTTATTTTTAATAATTTCCTGATTTTTGGGTCACAATGACCTTTGACCTTCGACCTTGACCTATATTTTGATATGCAACACTTCATTTCCCCCTATTGAATCCACTCACAAAAAATTAGAAATTTATGATTTCCTGATTTTTCATTCACACTGACCTTTGACCTCTGACCTCGACCTACATTTGGCATGCAACACATCGTTTCCCCCTAGGGCATCCACTCGCCAAAAATTAGAACTGTAGATGGAAAACTATCAATGATCAATGATTTCCTGATTTTTAGGCAACAGTGACCTTTGACCTCTGACCTGAATTTCGGTACGCGACACATCGTCTCCACCTGATGTATCCATTCACAAAAAATTGCAACTGTGGATAGAAAACATCCAGAGATATAGACCGGACACGAACACTTCACTGATTTCCTGTTTTTCAGGCCAGTGACCTTTGACCTCTGACCGCGATCTTCATTTTTGTACGCGACACATCGTCTCTCCGTAGGGTATCCACTTACCAAAAATTGGAACTGTAAATAGAAAACTGTTCCAGATATAGACCGAACACGGGGGACGGACAGACGGACGGACGGAAACCGCCATCACATAATACGCCCGCCTAAAGCTAATGACGTTGACATAAATTTTTTTGAAGAAATATGATCATTTTGATTTACCCATGATTCTCTGCTCGAGGTTATACAAATAGGCTCAAAATGACCAGTTCATCAGTTCACAGAATTCATTTCCCCAGGCCAGATAGGGTAATCAAAGTGGTGATATTAAGTGTTTGAATATTGAAGGGGATTGGATATTTGGAAGGTTTACTGTATGCCATGACAGAGACTGTAATCCTCATCGGACAGTCTGAATCAATGAGTTATACAATCTGCCCTTAAAGGTGAACTGCAAAGATTTTCATATTTCCCTATTTATACTCTTCGCGGGCTAGTTAATGATGGAAATATCAGCTCAAATACTCTGTTTGCTTTTATTTGAAGTATTTTTTCTCCTGGTAGCTTTTGAAAAGTGATTCAAAGTTAGCATCTCAAGCCCGGCCGATTTCAGAAATGAAATCCGCATCGCTTATCTGCCCTTGTTTGACGTTCGATTGTGACGTCACATCAGACCATCTTGCCAGGCGTCAATACTTGTAACGTTCACTCTCCGGGCGGCTGGTCTGACGTGACGTCACAATCAAGGAAAGATAAGCGATGACGTTTTGCAAATCTGAATTCAGCTGTGCTAGGGGTACCAACTTTTAAAAAGATTCTAGCAGACAAGATAATTCAAATTAAACCAAGTGAAGTAGATAGACCGGTATTTCTATCATTATTCAACCTATATAAAATGTGAAAAGGAGAATCTAAAAACCTTTGCATTTCACCTTTAAGATAAAAATTACAATTTCCTCAGCAGCGGATATGTACATTGTCACTGATGTCAATTAGAGGATTTTATAATGCGGTTGAAGCAGAAGAAATCTACTTGTGAAAAATAGGATGTTTAGAACCATGCTTGTGAACATGCTTAGCAATTCCGGTTAATGGATTTTATACTGCAAAATAACTGCCTGACTATAATCTGCACTGAATGGTCCCAGGTCGATAATCAAGAGATTTATGTTATTTTTACACCACTATAAGGATCGCGATCAATTTCCAGAAGCAATTATATATTCCTAGCCATTTGTCATGAAGGCAGTAAAAGTGTTTTTTTTACCATTTCCATTTTAGCCCAGAACCATTACTGCTGTTTTTGCTGCATTTGATGTTTTCCGTGTTCACTTGAATCATCAACTAATTATGATGTTAGCCAGAAGCTATAATAATATGAGCGGTCTTCTTCTTTTTGTAGTAGTCTCCCCATCCTTCCAGTTTACATAATGGCAGATTTATTCTCCAGTTCCAGAATTTCAAGGCTAATGCACAAAACTGTTGCATGCAATAATTTTCATAGTACAACAAAGGACACCATCCTAGTGATATCACATTTGATAAGCTCACAATAAACAGTATCATCCTAGTCAGTAGGGAGAGGAAGTAAAATTTAACGTCGCTTTCAATGATCTTTCAGTCATATCGTGATGTTTGGGTAATTACTTGTCAAACCTGGGACCCCACTGGTAAGATCCTATTCTGTTTTACACCCAAGAACTCCAAGGCACCCCAAGTTAGTCGCCTTTAATGACAAGCTGCTTGAGGAGCTGATGCCCATTAAATTCTTACCATATGACCTGGGGTGTACATGACACCCAGGTCAATCCCATCCCAGTCAAATCAAGGACTATCCTCCACAGGTGAGCCGCTATAAACCAGTACCACTCACTCAATAATTGGTTGGTTACTGATTGGTGGGGAGCCTAGCAGTACTGTTCAGTTTTAACTGATAAATAACCAACAACATACTGATATGTCACCCAAAACATCTGGGCAAAATTTTGTTGTCTCATAAGGACTTTGGCTACAGTATTCACCATGGCAGTTGTTGAATGTCGTGGTGAATTTCGTGGGCTGGTGACATTTCGTACAATATATGAGGGAGGGAGGGAATTTGGCTTAATGTCACAATCAAGTTTGTTTCACTCATATGGTGACAGTCAGTTTGGTTGGTGGAGGAAGCCGGAGTACCCGGAGAGAACCACCGCCCTTCGGTAAGTAACTGACAGACTTTCACACATGGACCAGCTGGGCTCGAACCCGTGCCGGTTCAGCGGTGTGAGGCTAGCGGTCACCAGCGAAGCGCCTTAGACCACTCGGCCACCGAGGGCCCCTACAATATATGATAAAGCTGGTTATCTATGTCACAATATTGTGATCACTATTGCTATAATATAAATTTTTAATCCGGTAAGGCCATACAAAATACTAATAATGTATGATGTGATGCTCCATTACCGATAAATCAGGATTCTCAAACATCATCAAACATATGGATTGTTAACACCTATGGAAAGCTACATACATTGATGTTGACTTTTCTTCGATATGAGGAACAAAATCGATAACAAGAAGAGCCAAAATTGGCTTCAATATACACCCACAGAACACATCTCCCCCTAATATACCCTGCAATTACCAATTTCAATGATGTCCTGATTTTTGGGTCACAGTGACCTTTGACCTTGACCTCAATTTTAGTTTGTGGCACATTGTCTCTTATTGGGATTTTTAACGATTTCCTGATTTTGGGATCACAGTGACCTTAACCTTTGACAGACCTTGACCTCACTTTTGGTAAGTGACACATTATCTCCCCCTGACGTATCTAAGCGCACAAGAAATTGGGATTTTTATTGATTTTCCTATTTTGAGATCACAGTGACAATTGACTGTGACCTAAATTTTGGTACGTGACATCTTCTCTCCCTAATGAATCCACTTAAGAAAAATTTACAGTTTTCAATGATTTCCTGATTTATAGGCCATAGTGATATTTGACCTCAAACTCAATTTTGGAACCCGACACTTCATTTCCTCCCGGTGTATCTACTCATAAAATATGTTTTAACTGGATAGAAAACTGTCAAACATATACATGGAAAATGAATGCTTAAATTATTTCCTGATTTATAGTTGAGTAACCTTTGACCTCGACCTCCATTTTGGTGTGCGACACATTGTCTCTCTGTTGGATATCCACTCAAGAAAAACTGGAACCGTAGATAGAAAACTGTCCCAAATAATGACAGGACATGAATGAACATGATGAATGAACAGAAGAACAGAAAAAGGTGGACATATAAAAATGATGCTCTGTTGAGACCTACCGTAAAGTTTATTCCTGGAATTAACTTGTTTCTCTCAAGAATACTGAAAAATACCAATCAGCAGTTTTTTAAAATTTCATTCCGTTTCACTGATCATGAATATTTTTTTCAACTCTGGTTTCGAAAGAATAATTTACCATTACTATATTCACAGTATACTACTAGAGCATGCCAACTCAGTTTTGTAATACTATATACTCCAAATGGATTTAGTTGACCCCTTCCCCCTAAAATGATGACATAAATATTTATTACATTGATGTCTTTTAGTTTCTATCTTTCATATTTATATAAATTGAATTTTTTATATTTATATACATTGAACATAGTTATCGAGTGCAAGCTGTTTAGGTCTACCTACTTTGTGAGGTTGTATTTCATGTTCAGTAGGAGTCCCTGGGAGAAGTAACTATATTCATTGGGTGTAGCTGGCAGGTCTGTACAGCATGTGCCATGTTTATCCCATTCATGAGCCCTGAAAAATACATGGATAGAAGTGATCCAGGCAGATGTTCTCTATATGATATTTTCGGATTCAAATTCTGTCCACTTTGGCTTGGCGGGTAAAGTTTCTCATGGCCATTCTTTCACAAGCCAAATCCAACAGTATAATAATCTGTGATTTGATGGATGAAGGGGAGGGATCTGGTGTGCAAAAGAAAACAATATACACATCATTTTAATGTGTCCAAAAAACTCAAAATTTAATTTATGGCTGATCAAAATGTGCTTCACCTATTTTGGTATTTGTATTCCCTTGTAACAAAATCAGTAAAAGTTATACAAACTTCCTAAATACAATATACTGTGCAGTTATAATACTTTTTTTTATTTGATCTCACACAATATACTGAATATTACCGTCAACATTCTAATACTCCTACTAAGTATACAGGATCATGCATACAGCTTATTCTCTGTGCAAAGATATACATTAACAAATCGTTAACATAGTATTTTGCTTCAAATACATGTAAAGCTAACAGACATTTACAGTAATAAGTTAAATAGGGTTATCCATTAAAGCTCTAACTAGTTTACACAATACTTCCCATCTCTCTATACCACATTTTCAAATTACTGGTTTCACTTTATGATACTTTTTAACCTCTTGTAGGAATGTTCAGATGTACAAATCTTGCCAATGGAATTTTGTTTTAATATATGTACAGTTTCGCTCACAGTAATATGTGATCTAAGATTACATTTTTTCTGTTTACATTCAAAGATACATTGACGGACTCAAATATCCATTTTTCCAACTTGGCCCAGAATACTAACTACAGTACATTACCAAAACAGGTGAACAATACTCTCTACCTCATCATCTCAAAAGGAACACTGTTCATTTTCCTGAATACCCATACAGAAAAAGATCTCTTAGTATTCTTTGTAATATTTGGTATGGAATCCACCTTGTATCTGTTGTAAATTGTGTTGGCAGCACGTATACATTTTTCTACCAAAGTGTGTCTTTTGTTCCAAAGAGATTTTACTGTCTTCTAATTTGCTATGAATAAACATTTTGTATGTACTCTTATATCCTCTCTTGTCTCTCAATAACAATCTTATACAATATGGTATTACTCGGGATATTAACTGAAATTTTTGCCCCTTGCTGCTCAAAAGTGAAAATTTCTTTAAAATACGGTTAATCAAGCCGTGATAAATGTAAATGGTGAATGAAACTGGTATTTGTCACAGAATTGTGAATAAGTCATAAAACTACCCCTTCAAGGAGTAAGTCAGCCAAATAATAAATCCCTCTGTCTGAAAAGGACTTAAAAAAAAAAAAAACTTTCTTATTGCAGTATTTTCATTATTTTGGGATTACACTATCTTAGTATAGAACAGATTCTAGTGCAAATTGGTGGAGTCCCGAGCGGGATTCGAACCAGTGACCCCCAGAGTAAGGCACCGAATGACCAGCACTGTATGTCGGTGATCTAAACCACTCGGTCAATGCGCCTCCCACAAAAATAAGAGGCAGCGGAGCGATAGTCTTGAAAGCGAACATACAGTACCGCTCTGATGGTCATAATGACACATCTCCCATAGCTGAATACATAGGGAAGATATTTTTTGTCATTTAGAAAGTGATCGTATAACAGTATTTTCATTATACTATCTTTGTTCATGAGCTATTAGATCGCCGACATGCAGTGCTGGCGATTGGGTGCCTTACTCCGAGGATCGCCGGTTCGAATCCCGCTCGGGACTTGACCAATCTTCTGCACTAGAATCTGTGCTATACTAAGATAGTGTAATCCCAAAATAACAAAAATACTGTTATACAATCACTTTCTAAATGACAAAAAATATCTTCCTACTTTCTTATTACATAGTATTCGACTACTGTAGTCTACCATACTGGTTGAAGTATTAAGTTTGAATCTATAATCTTGATCGAAGCATCATATTTTTGTTACAAGGGACAGTGATAAAAATAATAAAATAAGAAAGGAACCACTTTTTTTAACTTATGAATCTATTCTCATGCAAAATTGTTGTCCTTTCTCATTTTTATAATACCAAAACTGCACTACATAAGATTTAAAAAAAGAAGATTTTTCTGGTTTACAAGACAGGAACACTGTCCTTTGAAACAGAATTTCAGCATGCTACACTTTAAGAACTTATACAGGATAGGTTTATACATACCAAAATTCTGAATAATTACTATGGCGGTCTGGTATGTATAAATTTGGCCAATACTTCTTCAACCGACTTTCAATAGGCTGAAAAAGACAAAGTACAGTATCAGGGTTCCACACTTCTTCATATTTTTATCCAAGATCTTTTAACTACCTAAAGCAACCTGTTGTTTTTTTTCACCTCCCAAGTATTACATACAAAGGGAATACTTGCATAAGCAATATGTAAATGCAACCAAATGGGATATAATAACATTACCATCAACACAATAATTGATTCTTTAATTGAATTTCTTTCTGTGCCGAGGTTGCTGAATTTTTTTACACCCAATTCATTCAGTATTCTAATAAATCTGATCACTCTCTTCAGTCATTGAAATAAGAAAGGAACAAAAGATCATCTGTATGACTTTGAACCATTTTATCAACTTCCCGTTCTAATAAATTTGATCACCCTCTTTAGTTATTGAAATAAGAAAGGAACAATAGATTATCTGCATGACTTTGGACTATTTTATCAACTTCCTGTTCTAATAAATTTGATCACCCCCTGATTTTATGAGGGGAAATTTCACTTTCTGTGACTGAATCATTAGTGATATATCATAATACAATACATACATACAATATATTATGATGAATTACTGACATCATTCGCGACTGCTCGACCTATTCCGTTGAAGTCATAGTACCTCGCGCATTAATGGTGTAATGATTTTAAAGCTCTCAGCTGTAAACCGTGATCCGCCGCACTTGAGGCACATCACATGCCATAGGATATGTTTCCGCTTACACTGTCCTCATCGTATTTCTCTCTCAGCAGGAGATAAAATATATATCCAAATGAAATGGATATTCCCTTGATTCTACCCACAAAGGATCTCTTTTAATTTGAGGTGTTTCTCCTGGTTTTTCTTCTCGAGCTGATCTCCATGGTAACGGAAGTCATACAACTGACATGCGCTGTTCGAAGTTCCCGAGTGATGCTGTGTTTTCAACATGGATGCCAATATGGATTCCTTGCAGTGCAGAACGAGGTACTAATATAATACTACATTAGCCGAGACCGTGTCGAGTGCTGACATCATGTGTGAGTGAGTTGAAGTTAACACCACACTCACTGTCAGTCGTATGTATTCCAGCCATATATCAACAACAACTACCTAGTTAAGCAATATTATCAATCTTTTCTACATATCAATAGCTTGCCGTTAACATTCCAAAACATGTCAAGTTTGGTGAAATGGTAAGTTATTGCTTCAATGTAAGTCATATTTCAATTTACCAGAATATTGTGCTCCTTAAATGTCCAGGAATTATTGCAGTTGACTGGCTTGTCTTTAGTTCCTGGTTCACTTGGCCTACAGAAACAAAGAATTACTTGTTATGATCACTGAATCATTAATATATGCACAGATTAAAAACCCAATAATATCAAGATCAGCCTTCATACATAAATCTTGTTTTTTACACTAATATAGTACTCGTCAAATAAAGCTTTCGCTTCAACACAAAGTTCAAACATTGTAGCTTTGGTTCTCAAATCTTCAACGAAAACCCTTTTATTTTGTCATAGACAGCCATCACTTTTAATCAAGCTCAAAGATAAAGCCTTATCATTTCAAATTAAATTTAAAGTAGGTAAAGTTATAGCATAAACACTCACCAAAGACCATGGACTGTCCATGTTGTGACATTGCTGGGTATGAGACACACATGACCCTAAAAGTAAGCGAAACACAAGGGTAACATCATAACCTGTACATATATGTCAATTACATGATACATCTATGGTCAATCATAAACCTCACAGAAATTTTTATTCTGGATAATTTGGCGAGGCCGTAAGTCCAGTTCGGTAACTCTAACAATAATACTTACTGTGGCATTTCCTTCCATACACGCTGACTGAGGCCATTCCTGAGTATACACGAAATAACTCCACTGATAGGAGTCACAGAGATGAAGCCTGTAAAGACGATGATAATGTATATTTAGACAGTTGCATGAAGGGGTTTGGTTTATTATATTACAATCAGGCCATCCTCAAAGAAGGTAACCCTAGTCACATACCCAAAATGTTTAGCAACTGGTGTTTTTTTTTTTTCAATTTAAAAGTTTGAGGACTCTGCCATAAGGACTGCACTGGTGGTCTGCTCCAAATTTGAAACTAAAACCTGAACCCACACAAAGTGTTAAGAACCCTTGGTGTATTTTATGTCTATAGGGCTCTGCATGACGAATAAGCAATTGGAGGCAAAACGAACCAGTGACAAATTGAGAGTTTGGCCTAGTGACCTGCAAAAATGTGCGTATTTTTTACTCAAATGAATGTATTCAGTTTTCGGTATTTTCTTCAAGTTGAGTATTTCTTCAAATTTACCACTGTTTATACTGTTTCATTCCTTAAAATAATAGGCTATTGAGTTTTCATCAAAACCTAAGTCAAATTTGGTGGTCTTAATTGAGTTTTTGAATGAATTTTACCCCTAATTACCGGTGATAAAAAGGGTGTTTCTGACCATGATCACATGCATGTGTGGAGTATTGTTGGTTGTTCTTTGCTCCCCACACACAAGAATTAGGTCAAATCCTTTCTCTGCTGATATATGCTGATGATTTCATTTTGTGCTTCCTAGTGATTCAAAATTGACCCCGAATACATGGAATATGACGAATGCGTTAACCAACGAAAATAAGGATAACATATACACATCTGCGTGGCGAAGGTTGCAAACAAACATGCTCATACGAAAGGTTTTAGGCATCCATTGTGACTCCTTTGTATTCTATATTGGTCAACTGGTTGACCATAAGCAGGTAACAAGCAATTGGTTACAAATTGACAAAGTTTGACCTGGTGACCAAGAAAAAATGGATCCATTTCAGTGATATTCGAATGGTTTCTGCTCGGTGACCACATACATGTACATATGTGATTTATCTTTGCTCTGAAGTCATTCTTGAGATAACAAAGAATGAGAAAACAGAGACAGACGGATATACAGTTGTACAAATGTACACAAGGACAATGCCTATAACAAATCTATTATTATCATGGCCTCATAACAAATCATTCTACTTGTTAGTTACTGGGTAAAATTATGTGATAAAATTATGTGATAATTGTTATATTTCGACTATTTTACTTCGTAGTTTGTAGATTTAAATTACATAGTTGGATATCTGCAATGACTTACAGTAACAATATAGAGCTGACAGATAAGATGTTGTAAACCATAGCAGTGTCCATGTCAGATGGTCAGTTCAAATATCTGAAAGAATAAAGTAAATACAAAATTTGAATTTGAAGATCCTATGAATACTAATAACTAAGAAAGGGTTATCAATGACTCGATAAACTCTGTTATAACCTTTGTATAGAAATATAGTGACCAGCAGCCCCATTTGTAGTTCCTGTATCAGTGTTCAGGCCGATTTGACTCACACTTATCAAGTCAATTTCATCTCCTGAGTTTACATTACCATTTCCACTGATTGCAGAAAAGTAATATTCAATCACCACTTATGACATTCTAATGTGGAAAAGCTATAAAATCATGTAGCAATTCAACTGCATGTTTTGAAATTGCGTGCTTCAGATAAGTTCTGATAAATGCTGCAGACATGCGAGCGCAGAGAAAATCTTCTGTGGCCATGATCTGGATGGCTCACCTGATAAATCTCTTGCCAAACAGCACAAAGACCGAAAACATATGTACAGGGTGAAACTAACTTGGTAAAATGAACACAAATTCATGTATTGTTATGTACTCTCATTATTTACACATATGGTTTCACGATCATGGTATTAATGTGTCACGATCACTGAGCCTAGTTCAGCTTATATGATAATATCTACTGTTCAGTGTTGTTTCTTCTTCCTCGCTGTATTTCCTTCCTGTATTCTGTCAATATCAAACATGGTCACTGTCTGACAGAATCCGGTTACAATTTCAGACACATTTGACTCATCTGTAAATTGAATGTTGACCAGTTACGCTGTCTTATATCATATTGTACTTGATTTGAGAAGAAATTAATTGTGCTTAAACTTAATTGTGCTCTAATTTGGTCACATGTAAAACAAACATGCTATGCCTACAGTTGGAAGCATCATCTGCAGAAATTTCAGACATCAATCATTGATGTATTGTATGCAAATGTCCACCTCACACCATTCACACTACAGTATTTTTTTATGTGGCTGAACTGGATACATAGGTCATAACAAGCACTATTACAGTCCAAGCTTCCACTGAGGCTTCAGTCCGATGAAGGATAATCATAATATGATAGATTGTCTGACTGGGGTTAGAGATTTATTACCTCGAAAAATCAGATTTGACGCAACTAGAGACTGAATTCAGACTCATTTATCTATTGGTAAATGAGGTCTGAAGACCTTGGTTTTATTTAATACTTTATCAACATTGGCGTTCATGAGACAAATCCCATTGCCAAGACGAAAAGTAGCCTATTCAGGCTGCGAGCGCTGATGAGGTAAATATCAATCGCTGTCTGTTGGCAGTTTTGATATTAACCATGCACATTTGGCTCTTTCTCAGGGTGTTGGGGGCTTCAACCGCCGAGTCTTTCCATATCAGTTTTAGTTTCAAATTCCGGTCTTGTGTGGGATCACAATCTTCAGCACTACTTCACCACGTTAGAGAAAACTACCTCTCTAAAATGGAGGTAAAAAAGGTAGTTTTTGCCTTATTTCCCATTTATTCATCATAATACTCTAAAATCTTCAGGCGACTTAAATTATATATTGTTACATGTCGTAACAGTGGTTTTCCAAGAAACGTGTGCTTAAGCCTTAGCCTAATCCATAATAGAGAACAAAACAGGTCTATTCTTATGCAAATTAGATAGACAACAATTGTTTTTTGCAATATCATCCAATGCGGATATATATGTGCAGGGTCACCTATGGTGGATGTCTCTTCATTCAATATATTTCTTAATATGTTGGACAAAAACTACCCTTTTTTACCTTCATTTTTAGAGAGATGGTTCTCTCTATCCTGTTAACTTAAACTTAATGAAAGGGCCTCATTTCCACTGGAAATGCACAGTGGAAATGATTTTCAGTTAAACACAAATACGAGGTTGCATAGGCCTACTGCCCTGACCTGGTAAAAAGACTTCAAAACACTTAACCATTCATCCCTTCATGGTCAGCTCAATTTTGACAAGATCAATACTTTCCTAACAGTAACAGCAACATAATTTGTGTCACAACAAAGAACACATTCTTTACATTATTGTAGCATTATGAAGACTATGTTTGTGCGCTGATTGTTGCACAACCTGACAAATTGCAATCAGGAAATGTTATATCAGCGATCAGACGACCAATGATTTGACTCTTGACAAAACCTAGCTGTTTTGCATGTTTTGGCAGACACGTCATTTATGAGGTCCCCGAACAACATAAATGAATGGAACGCATGAGTCGGAACCATATAGCCGTGGAACGAAATGCAATGGAAGAGCAATCATATTTTTCTTTGAAGGTATTTCGAGCGGGCCGAAGTAAGCAATATCATAAGGACTGATATTAATGGAATGAACAACTGTAGAAATTTTTCTTTCTAAAACCCTGCAAATCATCTGTAATCTTTGAAACGTTTTATAGACCCGCTCTTCCGCTTTCCCAAGAAAGAAAAAAATGAGTACGCTCGGTCAATACGCAGTCAATTTTCTTACGTCAGCTACCCGACCTTCTAATCGTTTTCACCTGAACAGGTATCAAGAGTTATTTCTCTTGCTTTGAAGTTCTCTTTGAACACGTGACTTCCGCTCTGCTAAAATTTGCAGTTTTGATGGCAATTTCTCGTTTTAAGCTCAGTGCATGTGGAATCTCTTTTACTAGTTGTGATCATTTGGCTTGTTGTACGATTGAATGGTAAATGTTATCAATAATTTATGCTCTCATGGCTTCTCCGTTTACGTGATTTATTTGTTATCACAAAAAAACTTATCAATCCTAGTTATTGCATAGTGTGTAAGTTGGTGTGTAAGTTGGTCAGTCACTATACAGGCATGGGAATTGTTACCACTGAAAAAGTCTGAAATCTACTTCAAAAAGTTGTCCACCCCCTAGTACCAATTCAATTCAACTCAATTTATTGCATGAAACGCCCCCATATAGAGCCTCTGGCATTTTTGGGCGTTTTTCAGACAGAAATGACAACTTTTTATTTTTCAAAATTTTGATGAAAAAATCAAATTTGATTTCAAAATTTTGATGATGCTTGATGAAAAAGTCCGAAATCAGCCTATTGAAGGAAAATTCCCATGCCTGACTAAATCAACATGATCAACATCATCAATGGTTGTTGTTGTTATCGTATACAGCTGTGTCCAATATTTCATTATGAAGAGCTCAGTTTTCGAGACTCGCAACAGTAATTATACAAATTGACTTTGTTCGTCCAAACTCCAAATTGGTAAAGTCGGTATTTCCTCTTATCATTTCGAAATGTAGAGAACACACTTACGATACCGCAAGTACTGCTGATAAATCCCAAGTCAAGACTGATTACAGCTGGTACCCTCATTCAGGACGTCCGTGTCCGCCTCCAGCACGTGATTCGTATTTTGCGACCTGAGTAGTGCGACATACAGCTTCATTGATTGGACAAAATACCAATGACAGTTGTGGTATTTTGGCGGGAAATCGTAGACTAGCACGTGTTTGATTGAATCATGAACTGAACGGTTTGGGATTATAGATATCCCCCAGAAAAGTTCTAATATGAAATAGGCAAAGCCTAGAAACGAACGAAGTATACTTCTTTTGTTCGCTTCTGACTTTGCCTTTTTCGTATCATTTTTTTTTTTTCGCAAACCATATATAGTCACTGTTATATTACGGAAGCTTAGAAGGGACATTGAAAATTATATACATATAGGCGCAGCCTAGTGCGAGTTCTTTTCATTTTCCTGGTCGTTTGTGGCTTGGTGATTTCTGATGAAATACTGGCAACCCAAAAGTTTGGAATTGCTGTGGTTGTGGATGATGCGTTGAATATTTGATCAATCGGGAAACGTATTGTTCTTTATCTGACATAGCAGACTGCCTATACCATATAGTATATGTTTCACACATTTCAAGGTCCGAAAATATGAATTATTTTCAGTATAATCAAATACAGTCGATCAGAATTGATACTCTGGATCGGATCTGGGATAAAGTATGTTGATCGAATATATAAACCACAAAATATTGGGGTGCTTCTTCATTATAAATTAATTTGAGGAATGAAACTGATAGAATTATTTTAATTTTATCCTTGAATGAAAAATTAAGAATGCCAAACTGTTCGAAGAGAGATATTATTATATAATGGACAGAAATATTGCGATGTTTATAGTTACATATAATCAAATTATTGTAAACAAATGAAAAACAAGCTTGATAGCTTATGAAGCCAGGACATTCCACCTTGAGGACATTTACCCCTGTAGACATTTCCCTAGATATTTCCTCCTTCAAACATTTCCCTCTGTGGACATTCCCCACTCCCCCTCCCCCCTTTTTTTTTTTTTTTTTTTGTATTATAACTACAAATGTGTAACACACTGAAATATTTTAAGATACTTTCAACAAGATTTGTATAATTTAGTAAAATATTGTAATAGATATCTTGGGTTTTGCCATGAATTACTTTCTCTTCAACAGGGCACTATTTTGACATGCATATAATTCATCTCAGCATATCTGTGCTAATAAAGAATTCCATTGAATTGCGCAAGTGTATGTTACATTATTGATTGTTCGCCTCATGTAGGTGTTGTTTTTTTTCATTCATGTAGGTTCTAATTAGCAAATAAACATCTATTCTATTCTATCGTATGGATCAAAATATTTATTTATTTATGACTACGTAATAGTTGTTAACGTATAGGATGTATACTACCGGTACCGTAGCTATTGTTTTATCATGCCGAATTATAGAAAATAAACATTTGTACGAACTCATAGTACAAAAATATATAGGAAGGGGGGGGGGAAGGGGGGAATGCATGTCTAAATATGAGGGGGGGGGGATGCATGTCTAAATATGAGGAATCTGACTTTCTAAAATTTCGTTTTATAAGTTGTTTGAGTTCTTGGTAAAATTTTGCTGTTTGACTTCAAAGCTATTCATGAATTGACCCCACAGAAGTGTACGGATCTAAACACAATAAAATCTGCAATAAACTATAGCTTGATGAATGTGTTTGTTTTATGAACTTTACTTGCATCTTGGTTGTCTGTACCTATTAATTTAATGTCTAAATCTAGGCCATAATCTGAAGTGAACGGATGATATCTGACGGTTCAGACAATCGCAGTGTCACCGTTTACTTGGAAATGATTTCTTGCCTGTTATAATTAAAATCCCCTATTGATAATCAGCTTGTTGTGCCCCCCTTCTCCCTTTTCTTTGCGAACTTTGGATGACCTAATTTATCACGCGGACGTCAGCGACAGAACTTGAATGGCTTGATTTTGCTACGGCGTAAGGTCACAATTCCGTGGCAAATGTTCATTTTTTAAATGAACAACCGATTATCTCTTTACGAAACATCAGATCTTCAAAGCCTAATAAATAAGCTTGTTATAGATGGACACGTTATACAGCTTTTTCTTGCCGTAGAACTAAATTTTATGAAATTTCTGCACTGATGTGAAGTGCCATTTTCGCGAAAAAGAGGTCTGACCGCATTCTCAACCTGTAACCATTTGCGTGCGCGAAGTGCAGACGACACTCGGGCGTTTTCGCTAAATATTCTATCAGTCGGAAGGGAATCGGAAGGGAATTCATCCTTGAATTTATTAGCATATTATCCTTTTTTGTTTCAAATCTATAGCAAATATTTTTAGATTAAATTTCGATACTGTTCTAATTTTAGCTATTACCCACACTGCCTCAAATCCAATATGGCAGCCCCCGCAAATACGCCCACGCAAACGATGAAATCTGAACATGATAGACTACGGTGATTGTCTGTCTTTACATGGATTTACACTGGTTTGTGATTAAGTTCTGTATCTGTATTTTGTCTCACGTAATGCATGTATGTTACCTATTTAACGAACTCCGTTAGGGACCGCTTCGCGGTCCCGAACTTCGTTCGTTATTATTTCACTCAATAACCGAATCTCAGTCTGTAAGTTTTGTTCCAAACGGACTACAGAAGTAGAAAAAAAGCCTCCCCCCCCCCCTTGGAAAAAGGGAGAAACAAAACCCACAGCTAAAATATATAGTCTGTATATTTAAGGTAGCTACTCAGAATGAATTTCAGATATGTTCAAAACTGGCCAGACTATATGTATGTTTTTCCTCAGAAGTGGCATAATATCCAAGCATATATGTAGTGTATGGCCAATGCCAATAATTCTCAGCAAAAGTTGTCATACATCATCAGAATCATCTATTTGCATATGCCACAGCTGGTCAAAGGCAGGCACAGGACAAAAAAAAAACAATACAGTAGTATTAACTACTATTAGTAGTACACAGGTATTGGTATTTTCACAAGTTCATTAATTACTAATTATTAATTAATGAACTTCTGGTATTTTAGCTACCATGGTGACACAAACAATTTAGGTTAGGCTACCGTACTATTGAAATAGCTTAAAATCATGAAGCGATACAAAATTGAATATTACATGTACGGTACCGATCATATATTGGTACATGTTAATTATTTTGTTTATGCGGTGATGTGTAATTAGCACTGCACTCGAGATTGCACGACATCATGCTTATAGGCCCCTATGGGTAAAATATACAGTACCGTTACCCGGTATGTATAATTTGCTAAAATTTGCGAGCAAACATTGTCTGCATCATGCAAGCGCAGGAGCGTAAATTATGCCGTAAGTATACTACTGTAGACGAGGGTAGCTCTGGGGTTCTAGACAGCCATAGAAATGTTCTGAGCCATTTCTGACAAATAAAACGCCTTCCAAAGTGTTATTACTATACTGTATATAAATCTTTCCCAGAAAAAAACCCTTTATGTGTATATTGCTGCAACCCACTGAGTCTGCAGGAAAGTGTAGGCTGGTTTTGAATGGTAGGCCCCTCACTGTCATGATTTTGTGTACATATCGGAAAATGACCGGACAGCTTCGAAACAATGTTGTACCGGTACTGCTTTAATTTAGTGAAATTACGCACAAGAGTGATGAAATTACAAGCGTCTAGTCCGTCATCCATAATTCAGCCATCGTCCATTAGAGAATATCCGCGTCCATAATCCAAAAGAATCAGTCTTTATGGTGGCTATAGTCATTTGTCAATGCATTGGCTCCAAGACGGAGTCTGAGTTTGATATCAATATTTGGACAACAATTTTCATTGGTAACGACTTGCCCCAATTGAAAATGTTATTTCAGGTTTATTCCTGCTAATGTACATGTAACCGGGTACTGGACTAGTTGAAAAAAAACATTCCTCTGTACTTGAGTGAGTGAGTGAATAGGGTTTAACGTCGCTTTCAACATTTTTTCAGCTATATCACGACGGGGAAGGGAAGGGAGGGGAGGGGGAGGGGAAGGGGATCCTACTTGTAACAGAGCAGATCTAATGCTGCCATTTTATAGTGCTGTCCCACTGAAACTGAAATATCATGCCGTAGGCAGACATGACACCCCACTCAGTCACATTATACTGACACCGAGCGAACCAGTCCTTGTTCTATCCTCTTAGTGCTGAGCATAAGCGAGGAAGCAACAAGTTCCATTTTTCAAGTCTTAGGTATGACCCGGCCTGGAATCGAACCCAGAACCTACCGCTTACGAGGCCGACGCTCTAACCATTAGACCACCGCAGTGCGGTCTCCTCTGTACTTGAATACCGATACACTGAATACTGGTACAATGTCGACATGCATCACATCATGCAAGCTGCAATTATGCCTACTTAGTGCGTAGGCCTATATCAGATCTTAACTGATATACTCATATAGCATGCACCACATCTGGGCCCCCCCCCCCCCCCCCCCCCAATATGAAAAGAGCGGGAGCCAAGGACCATGCACTTT
>JAVTVY010002761.1:0-35319 GCA_036873755.1 Hanleya hanleyi | reverse complement strand
GATCGTCTATATAGCGGTTGGTGATTGGGAAGGAACGGGCTTTGAATGGACCGGTTTTTAAAAGCGCCTGCATATAGTCGTATTCCTAAGAAAACAGACATAGTTCAGCCAACATGGGTGCACAACTAGCACCCATTGAAATACCTATATGCAGTTGATATATTGAATTTTCACATAGATATTTTTAATGAGAAATTCAAGCAACTCTTTTAATAAAAAAAACATTCAATGAATGATATATCTTGTGTGTAGTAGAGCTAATGAATGCTTTATGCCTTCTGATATTAATATATCTACGATGGCTGTCGTAAGGTAGCCAAGCCTTAAAATTGTAACCCCAGAGCCAAGGGGTGTTCAGATGCGCAGCTTGGTATTGTATCATGAGGACGATTGCATCGTCCGTGAGGTATCGTTCGATTTGAAAATACAGAAGCAATTATTATAATAGCAGGCGTCAGATCCGACATTCAATATTCTGCCGTCGTCCATACAATAATTTTTTCGTCAATAATTGAAATACCTGTTACGTGTAATAGTTAGCACCATTAAATGAAAATAATATAAACACAAGATAGTTTTCTACAGAGAGAAGCGGTCAGCAATTCCCAATGAAGTCAGCAAGACATGAGGATGTTCTTTACAAATACTGATCATTGAAATAAATCATATGCAGTATTGTTGTCCTATCGTTGTACTGGGGTTTGTCCAAAAACGCCTCTACTTCTCTCCTAGTTAGGGGAACTGGAAGGAGCTTAGAGGAGAACCGAACAAATTAGATACAATGTGAGAATATCAAGTTTTAAAACACCGTTACCAAGACCAGCCTCTTCTTCTCAGAGTCGAAATTCGAGAAACGAGCAGTGAATTCGAAGGAAAAGAACTGATGTACCGTGTGAATGTCAGTTCTGTATAATAACTGAGTTTCCCATCGGCCTTGATCAGTATTGTGTTTTGTTGGTTGCCTAGTCCCGTTGGCATCACAGGTAATACCGAGGCTGATAGAATGGCTGAGGCAGCCCTAGACAATGAGGTCGATCTTGTTGGAATCCCATATAGCGATTTCAGACCCTCTATCAGTACCTATGTGAGAAAGCTGTTTCAATATTCATGAGTTAAAAAAACCCTGTAGCCTATACTCATCTGAACAGCCAGAAACGTTTCGATCAAGCCATGATCAGGCGATGTAGAATCGGTCATACACGATTAACTTAACGAACATTTACTGAAAAAGAGCCAGTTCCAAGGTGTATTCCATGCCACGAAGATCTCACAGTGAAACATATTCTTATCGACTGTATAGATTATAAGATTGTGACAGATTCTTTTCATCGAGCGACTACTTTGGAAGATCGTTTTTGTAGGGTGAAGGAGGGCTGTGTATTAGGTTATTTAAGAGAATCGGTCTGTTGCATAAGTTTTGATGTGTGTATGTTTTATTGTGTTGGATTACTAAGTTATTAACTTTGATCGTCGCTATATAGCTGAAATATTGCTGAACGCGACGTTAAACGTTAATTCTATCTCTTTCTCTCTCGCTCTCTCTCGATGTGCCAGCATTATGTTCTTGCCTATGGAACATTCACATAAGCATTACATGAAACGTGTCGACAGGGTGTTGTAGAACTGATAGAATCTGTATCTCATTTGTATTTTCAGGGTGGGCAATGTCATTTCAACCGTTCTGGCGTAGCAGGCACGGATATTGGGTACGGAGACATTCAGACTGAGAACGAGACTGCTTTACAGCAGGCGGTGGCAGAAATTGGACCAATTGCAGCCGCCATCGACGCATCCCAGGAAAGCTTCCGGTTTTATACTTCCGGTGTGTACGACGATCCCAAATGCCTCACACATCCTGACCATGGTATACTCCTGGTTGGATATGGCCACGACAAATCTTCGGGAAAAGATTATTGGGTGTTGAGAAATTCGTAAGTTTCTCAGAAAACTTATATTGTTCAAAATTAAACCCCATATAGAATTAGTGATTTTCACAAAGAGAGAGACTCAAACATGAAGATATCCTGATACAACCTCTTTTATGTGAAACAGATATATATTACAAATATTCCATAAGACTAGTAATGACCACATACATGTTAAATAAATAAATGAACAGAGACCAGGGCCTATTCATCCCCAGCGCCTATGCCCTTCTAATCCAGGAATCCCACCGTGCCTAGAAGCCCACCTTGTTAATTAATCCACCTTGTCAATTAATCCAGCCATCTCCACAGTCTAATCCTGTCCTATTATAAATTTCTCACCTAGTATAATACTATTGTTATCATCCTATTGACATTTACTCAAGGAACTGTATATATACTGATTATTTACTTATTGATGTCATTGACTTGAGAACGATACTAGTACCTGTATCGAAACGTCGTCCTGAATAAACTAGAAGTTGTTATCCATAAGCAATTTGTTTATTTATCTACTTCCCAACTTCTAAATGCCACTTAAAGAAACCACACACATGTTTATGAATCATAAGTCAGCACTCCATAAGGTTTTATTCCCGTCATTCTATCTATGTTCTATTCCATGTACATACATACTTATACATTTACTTGAATGACGAATAAACAATCAATCAATCCACCAGGAGAAATACATTGGAATCCAAATGATTGCAAAATTGGAGTAAAAAATTGAAAGATATATTGAACGATGTAAAAATGAAATAAATTCACAATTAAATGAATTTGTTTCTTCAAAGGATTTTTATTTCAGGTAAATGTGACCAATCCTGGCGACACCATTTATATCTTTGACTCATTTACATGTATCTTTATCGTTGACAGATATGGTGAAGCATGAGGAATGGATGGTTACCTCTTCTTGGCCAGGAACGAAGGCAATCGATGCGGAGTGGTTACAATGGCTAGCTATCCACTTCTGTGATCGGAGTGGTGTGGCAATACTAGTCCCGTTTGTAGCCCGTGTGTATGTATAACCAGTTCGATTTGGCAACATCCAACGCCTATCCTCTTGTATAACTGGTGAGGTGTGGCAATACTGACATACTAGCCCCTTCTGTAATCAGCGCTATGTTGCAACACTGAACACTGGCAAAACTGTCCTCTTCTATAAGCGGTATGACGTGACAACATCGAACACGAGTCTTGTATAACTGGTGTGGTGTGGTAATACAGACAAACTAGTCCCTTTTGCAACCAGCGCTATGTGGCAACATGGGACACTGGCATAATCTTCTATATCCGACGCCATGTGGCAACACCTAAACAACGATCCTCTTTTGTAACTGGAATGGTGCGGCGAGACTGACAAACTACCCCTTTCCTCAACCGGTTCAATATGACCACACTGTCAAACTGACTTCATCATCAGCCGGCGTGATATGAGCACACTAATAAACTAATCATTTATATAACTAACGCGAGAGGACTAGACAGAATAGCTAACCTCTTGTATAACTGAAATTGTGTGCCAACTGTTCCCTGACAAACTTTACCCTTCCTCAACCGGCGCAACATTGCCACACTGACACACTACCCGCTTCTATGGTGAGATGTGGCGACATTGCGTTGCCAGCTTTTCCATGACCGCCAACATTGATCAGCTGTCATTGTTTCTCATCCATATACTCTGTATAATATGCTCAACTGATCAGCTGTCTGACAACCAGTGCGACGTTGCAACGTTTCTCTTTGGTTATGCGGTTTACAAATACTCGCCGGTTAATTGTGCCATTTTATATCCGGTGCGCTATTCCAACATTGACCAGCTATCCGTTTCTCTAACCGGATGAGAGTGACACCATTGTCTACAGCTATCCCCTTCTATATCCGGTGCAATGTTGCAACAGTGCGCAGCCATCCTCTCTATAAGCTGTCTGGTGTGCCATCTACGACCAGTTATCATCTCTAACGAATCAGACTCGAGCTGTTTTTGCATTCTTCTCTAAGCTTAGACTGGTGAATTATTCCTACACGTCTCCATATGTAAATTGAGTGTACAAGCTTTCGACTTTTAACCCTATGTGACCTGGGGGGGCCATTATGGCCCCCCTACCAAACTTTCTGCGCTATCTCCGGAACGACGTAAAATGGAGTGCTGAAACTCCGGGACTTTATAGTTTGTCTTATTGGAGTCATTTTGAGACCATTTGCATAACCCCCTGAGCAGAGGATCATGGGTAAATTCAAGATGGCGGCCACGTGGGGTACCAGAAAAGTGATGTTTTTGTCATATTTCTTCAAAATTTCTGCTTTCCCGCGATGAAAAGTTGGCAAAAACTATTTTATTTCACATCACATTAATATTTATTAATTTTTCATGCAGTTTTTGCGGAGAAATTGCATAAATAAAAAATTCGGAAAATCCGACCGAAAAATCGACCAAAAAATGTCGTTTTTGAAAATGACGTCACTGTGACGTCATCAAAGCGGCCATCTTGGATTTTTTTACATTTTCTGGTAGAGTTTGACCCAGGGGTATAGTGTGATAAGTTTCACCTCCCTAGCTCAAGGGATAAGAAAAATAATTAGGGGGGGCCATTTCGCCCCCCCCAGGCATGGACAGGTCCGAAAAGGCCCAGGCCAGATAGGGTTAAGCCGGGGCCTTAATCTGAATACGGCGTGTATATATATATATATATCACCTGGTAACATTTGCAAGATCATGTGCAGACTGTGACAATTTAACCAAGTCCACAGAATATTGTTACAGAAACTTTTCAAACAAAGCTATACAATCGAATGGCCCCATTCAAAGTTTCCCAAATCTTCATGTATTCAGCTATGGGAGCTGTGACGTTACGGTAATCAGAGGGGTACTGTATGTTCGCTTTCAACACAACCGGTCTGCTACCTCCTGTAGGAGGCCCGTTGGCCAAGTGGTTTAGATCGCCGATATACAGTGCTGTCGATTGGGTGCCTTACGCTGGTTATCGCAGGTTCGAATCCCGCATGGGAGCCGACCAATTTGTGCTATACTAAGATAGTTTAATCCCAAAATAACGGAAATGCTGTGATAAATAGCGTACACTGACGACAAAATACTATCGTAAAGTGCAATATCTCTGGTGCTAGGTTTCGTAAAATGCGTCTTGTTCCGTTTAACCTGTGGATAGGGACCATTGAATATCATGTGCTTTATACCTCCATTGTGTTTAAATGAACAACCACAACCGGTCGTATCTCGCTGACACAATTGAATGCTGCTGACCGCTTTTCTCTTCTAGGAAACCATCTTATATTTGTATTATTTTATTTAATACACATTTGGAAGGGTCCTATCATGTGGAATACGATTTTCGATTATTGACGCGGAAATTCTTTTACGGACGGCGGCTGTATATTGAATGTCAGATCCGACGCTTGCTATTTATGGGGTGATCTGTGGAATTTCATAAAAATCTCAATAAATATACAGATTGTCAAAATTGTATTCGTTTAAATGGAACCTTTTCACCCATTTTAAGAAATCCAACAGATCACTTTGTAAAGGCTACGACATAAGAGTAGAAAACCTGTTCATTAAATATGTACGTGGAGTATAGCTCAGAAGTTTGTCTATTTCTATAATCAACGAAC
Organism: Hanleya hanleyi; assembly: GCA_036873755.1. Classification (NCBI taxonomy): domain Eukaryota; kingdom Metazoa; phylum Mollusca; class Polyplacophora; order Lepidopleurida; family Hanleyidae; genus Hanleya; species Hanleya hanleyi. The sequence continues at coordinate 29,758 of JAVTVY010002761.1, read as the reverse complement.
CATCTTATGTGTAGCAGTAGAACACAAGAATTGTTCGCCGGTGTGCAGTTCAGTTCGCCCACTGTACAACACACTTCTGCTATGCAACTGGGCGGCTAAATGTTTCAATTGATTGCCTTCCCCCAATGTGTTCATGCATATGAATGTGTTTTTCTGAGGTTCTATTGCTTTGTCACAGGTCGTAGCACGGAACTCGACAATTGCGCATCGTACGAAGAAAATACCAGAACAAAACGAACTTACTTGATTCAGTTCTGCTCTGGAGGATGACTCGGTTTGCAGTACATTTATATGCGTTCAGTGACGCTTCTCGATCCGTTCTTGCTACCAACTCGTCTATAAATTGTAATACTTCCAAACAAATGCGAGTTGTTGTTTTAGCTTTTGTTTGTGTGTAACATCTTACATGTATTAATGTACGCTTATAAACAGCTTGTGTCACTTACGTCCCTACTCTCCTTGTTCCTCTGCTGATTCACACCGCATATTTCGAGCCTCTTGACCGTTAGAGGGCGCTTTATCTGGTTATCCAGTCACCGTGCCGTAATAGCTCGAAGGTAACCAGATTCCTCATGCTAACCACGATTGGCTTACTACTTCACGTAATCGAAATTATTCTGAACAGTCATGCCTTCATGATAGTGAGGTCACGACTTTAACGTAAGTGGAAGCCATGTCACTATTTTGACAGCGACACTCCCTCTTACATCGTCGCTCCAAGGAACTGTTCCCGTCGTTATTAACAGTCAACATTCAATTCAAATTCTGAAAAACTTGAATGGTGTATTTACGTTACCAATATAGGCAACTTGACTCCTTATATTCTAATGACGATAATTAGCAGCGACTGTGTTAATTATTTAAAGGTATTAGTGAACAATTGTTTGCAATCAGTTGACGAACCTTACTAAATATAACAACAATGAAAGAAGTTATCCCAAAATCTATTCCCTCTTAACCCAGAAATTAAACTAGAGCTGTTTACTAATATGTTTGTTGTTAACGACATGTGAACGTTTGAAAAGGGAGACAACTAATATTGCTTCGTTTCACAGTTGATTGTGAAGAAATAGTTCACTGATTTCTCGCGTTTTCCCACACATTTATCACTCGGTAGATGTCAAATACGCCGGATAGTTTTGTACTGATACCGAGAGACTAATCTGCTCAGCTTAGCGCCGTCATTTTATGGAAACAGTTAATAGTGACTGGCCAAAATATCTCTCACCCAGTGAGATGAAAGGTGGCGGATGTCCGGATGTTGGTTGCCGTGATAAACAAAGCGGACCTGGACTCTTCCGTGAGAGTGATATTCATTGCTCATCGACGGTTGACCTATGCAGAGCGGCCCCCAACGCCCAAGAGGCGCGAAATATGCAGTGTGAATCAGCGGGAGAGACACGGAGAGTAGGAACGTCAGTGACACAAGCTATTTATGAGCGTAACATGTATGATGAAAAATATCCCCAATTCAACCAATGTTGATGCCCACATCGATAGTGCCTTAACTGGTGTAAGATGGAGAAATAGTCCGGCAGATCCAAAATAACTTCTCAAAGCACTACATATACAAATGAGTGATCAATTGTGCTCTTCCTGGCTATGGTTTACTACGTTTATGACATTTGTGTAACAAACAGACATATGAGAAGAGCCATAGTATGTCGCAACGAATATTAACCCCAAAGATGTGGATAGAGTATTCCGGTGTGAGAAACAACAGTCGAGTTAGTCAATGTTGCATTCTCTACACGTCCACAGCAACTGGCTTCAACATGCAGTTTCGCAGACATGGCCTTGACGTCATGAGTAATCTCACATTTTTATGTTAACTGACTTAACTGAATCTGATTTACCGTAATTAACTCAGCAGGGGCGTGTCCAGGTCTAGGGGTTGGAAAATTTCTGCTTTCCCGAGATGAAAAATGGACAAAAACTATTTTATTTCACATCACATTAATATTTACTAATTTTTCATGCAGGTTTTGCTGAGAAATTGCATAAATAAAAAATTCGGAAAATCCGACCGAAAAATCGACCAAAAAATGCCGTTTTGAAAATGACGTCACTGTGACGTCATCAAAGCGGCCATCTTTGATTTTTTTACATTTTCTGGTAGAGCTTGACCAAAGGGTATAGTGTGGTAAGTTTCAGCTCCCCAGCTCAAGGGATAAGAAAAATAATTAGGGCGGGGGCATTCCGCCGCCCCCCCCCCACCCCCCAGGCCTGGACAGGTCCCAAAAAGCCAAGGCCAGATAGGTTTAAGACATTTTTCCTGATTTGCATCCCCGTTAAGACAGATTTTCCTAAAGAGAAATATATATATATATGAAAATCTTTTGTTCCTGTGACAATATTTCCTTTCACCACTGCAGGATGCCCACATAGGTTTATCTAAGACATGGCAACCGACTGATCGAGTAAATAACTTCCTCGTATCTTTTAAAGAAATAATATTAAAAATTCAATAAATAAGTCATTTCACGCTCACAAAAATACCCGACATAAATTGGTACTAATCGCTTCTGACGCTCATCGGTACTGTTTGCTCGTTTTCCCCATTAACAAAATTAACACGTTTTTCAGACTGGCCTGCTAATTACAATTGTATTAATGCATGTACTTGTCTCGCCTCAGAGGAGTCTGAAGTAAATCTACTCTGGTCTAATTTCTTGATTTAAGAAATTGCTTGGATAAAAATTTTCTTAGTGTATCAATATATATCATAAGGCTATACGTAAGCTACTTGATATTGATCTACTTTCTTTAGGATTTCATCTTAAGTATCCCGTGAGTAGTGACCCCTGGTCACGAGAACTCAATCAAACAGATGGGATATGTTTTCAGATCAGTAGTTCATAAGCCCGCCTACCTAAGACGATTTTTGATCACCGCCAGGAGATCAACGGGTAAGTGATAGGGCCGACATGTTATTCGCGATATACATGTGAAAGGAAATATTTGCGAGAAATCTTGATTATATGTATTATGACGGTAAACAATATAGGCAAAGTGACCTTCAACTTTCATACTGTAAAACAGATGCTTGCTCTCACGACCATATGGAGATTAGCAATAATCTCGAAGTTTATTCGGGAAGCGGAAGTCTGTTGTGACATCTCTGATATACCATTCGCGTACAGTTCTATAACGGTATGTTCTGTACAGGAAGAACTAATAGAACTTGGCATTTTGACTTGCGATACACCAATACCGTTATTTGACTTGCGATACACCAATACCGTTACAGTGTCGGCCATATCTGTAAACATATTGTGATAATATAACTTTGTCTGAGTGATAACAGATTACGCTTCTGTTATTTTTGCACACATACTCTATTTGAACACAGTCTGCTACAGAGAAACATCAGATATTTCTGTCTCATATATCAACATAATGGTTTAGACTCCTAGACAGTCCGTGTACCACTTAGTCGGGTCAGAGCAAAAGGTAAGTCAAGCTTTCTGTTATCACTCAAACATGTTTTTTATTATTTTTTTCTTATGCCCCGTCGGATCCCAGTAGGGGAATATAGAATAATTGCCACAGTCTGTATGTGTGTGCGTGCTTCACGTTTGTCGTTAGCATGATAATTTGAAAACTGTTTATTCAAATCACTCCAAATTTTAAATGAAGATATACTAGTAATTGGGAAATAGCTCTCAGCCTATTGATTTTGAGATCACTAGGTGAAAGGTCACAGTTTATTTTTTACATTTTACTTACATTGATGTAGGCCCATCGTGAGCTATATCTTACTTATCAAAGGTGGTTATAGAGTTGTCTCCCGTAGGGCAATCAGTTTCGTGGTACTAGAGTTGTCTTCCATATTTCTGTAAAATCATAACATCTGCAATTGTTGTCAATCTTTTGATAATACTAATCTCTATCCGGGGCATCTTTTACATCATATTCGTGAACTGCTCTGCTCAATACAGGGAACAAACTACGATATTTAACTTTACGAGGCCTAGGCGATTTGGAGACTGTCCCAGCTCGCGAGTGGAGGGGGATTTCGGTGACGTCTCATCGGAAGCCATTGTTCGCTTTGTTTTTGACCGAGTTTCCGATGTGTTTTTTTTTCTTTTTTGTCTTCTCTCAAAAACTTTTATAATAAAAATAATACTAATATCTTAGGCAAGAAAAATGAGAAAAATGGTCAAAGAATCACGAAAACACGACTTTCATAGGATAACTAAAGGCCGCCATTTACAATTTTCCAATCATCCTTTGGACCCAGGATTATACAAATATTCGCAAAATATTGCCAATAATAGTCGCTGAAAAGGCAAACATTTTCAGCCCTATTCATCTTCGTTCTGGGGCTGTGGTGAACAGTTTGGTACGGGACATATAGGGTTAAATACCGATAAAGTTAATGGTATTGCATATATCTGAATGATACTCTCACTGCCTGAAGTTTTTTCACATATTTTTTTTCCACATTGAGCAATTTTTCCTGAAATGAAATTACGTAATGTAAAATAAGTACTCTTAGCAAATCCGGCGGGGTATATTTGAGCCCACGACTCTTCTTTAGAATACAATCACAATGCTTGCCAGATATTTCACACTGCATTACCCCAGTATTCAACCAAAGGCAAAAAAATTATCCGTCGACGATTGATTTCCAGGGGCATAACCGAGAAAGGGCCGAGAGAGTTAACTTGGTGCGAACTCCGTGGTAATAAACCATATGTACATGATGTTTTGAAATTGGTCCCAAATTCATCAATAACTTGATAATGCGGCCTAAGCCTATCATGTACGATAATTTTCTTGCTTCAACGGCCTAGCCTTGACTAACCCGAGCCTTCTTGGCATCATGGGCCAAGTCATTAAAATGTAATATACAGGTCTATCGCATTTCACTGCGTTGCTTGGGTTAGAAACCTCAATTGGTAGAGTCTAAAGCCCAAACATCAACCGTACTCAAGAGAACATTTATTCATCCACTGAACAGGTGTGTCTTGGTGTGTTGCTTTCCACTGCTCATCTGGTCATATTAACCCTCTGGTCATATTAACCCTATCTGGCCTGGGCGATTTGCGGTGTACCGCAGCCCGGGGAGAGGCGGAAAGTTCCCCACTAAATATTTTCGCTATCCCTGAGGCTAGGGTGCTGAAACTTTCCATACTATATCTTTGGGTCATGCTCTACTAGAAAATGTAAAAGATGGTCACCATGGTGACGTCACTGTTCATCTGGTCATATTAATGTGCGGGGCTAAATATCATGTGGTGTTTTCTCAACACCGAAGTACCGGTAGCATTAATGGGTTTCTCGTTTGGGTGGATGTGTCTAAAAAATGCTTTTTTGTGTGTTCATGAAGTGTGTCTGAATTATGTAAATGAGGTGTTTTATTATCACCTGACGTTTCGTTAACTATGCCAGTGACATTATGTGGCCTCTAATGATCACTCTAACAGCATAATTGCCGATACTATGAGCTGTTCGTTCGAATAGGTTGTTCGAGATTCGAGTCTACGACTCAGGCTAGTTTCATTAGAGAGTAGAATCCAGAAGGCTTTGTGCACATATACAACAAATCTGTGGATTTTCACGGTCGGGAACATCCGCCACCTATCCTCAAGTGTGTTCTTGCTGGGGAGTCGTCGAGGACGGATGATTGGTACTGATATCTCTCAACGTAACGATCATGGTTATTGCACAATTGAACTGTGGGAATTTTTACCAATGGGGCAAATATCTTGTTCTACCTGTACACATTCGGCGAGTTAGACTCTTAAGTACCTCTAACTTCACTCGACAGTCTAGTGGCTGACGTCACGGATTATAAACCCCGACTATAAGCTTCACGCAGTCGAACGATTTTTGACAAACTCTGTCAACAAATCTTCAACAAAATAGACTACAATTATTGAAACTTTTAATCGACATTTTATTTATTTTTCATTATAAATTCAACAATTTTACAGTTTTTATCAGAACCGAGCCGAGTGAGCCCGTTAATGGGATCGTGTTCCTTTGGAGATGTTACCGTCTGTCAGCGGAGGCAATTTTGACTCCATTAATCCATTCAGAGAATGGCCTGCATACACCTTACCCGGGTCTGACTTGATAAATAAGGTTACGGACCAGCCCGACAACATTTTCCCCCAGTCGGAGTTAGACTACCTCGTGCAGATACGGTATCTTTAACATACACATTACAGACATCATTATTCCTCTCGTGGTGCGATACACATCAACGAATACTGTTCCCGTCTTTCTGTATTCGCCAATTTTTGGATGATACACAGTCATTCAAACTTCTATCACCATTCAATGCGTTTTGTACGATATCCTCGTTGGGGAAATATTCGATAAATAACAAAAATCTGTTTTGTGCCAGAAACCCACCAGAACTGGCTCAATCTAGAAGATGAAGAAGGTGGCTTTATTCTTTGTTGTGGCTGTGCACTGTGTCCTGACGCAGTCATCGGACGAGGAGTGGAGAGTGTTTAAAAACAAATATGGAAAAGTTTACGAGGATGTTAGAGAGGAGACGCTAAGGTATGTATAGTCAAATAGAGAAATAATAAAATAACTAACTTATTGAAACTTATTACTGAGTGAAACTGAGAAAACGACGATAGACTCGGAAATTCTTCATGGGCGACTGCGGAATACTGAATGTCGGACATGAAACTAGTATCGAGACGGATTCTGAATTCTGACGAAGTTTTATAGAAACAGCAGATCGTCACGGTGCAGCGTTCAGTTTCAATTAACCCTATCTGGCCTGGGCTATTTGGGGTGTACCGCAGCCTGGGGAGGGGCGGAAAGTGCCCCCTCATATTTAGTTTCACTATCGCTAAGGCTAGAGGGCTGAAACTTACCACACTATATCAGTGGGTCAAGCTCTACAAAAAATGCAAAAAAATCCAAGATGGCCGCCATAATGACGTCACTGTGACGTCATTTTTAAAACGAGCATTTTTGGACCATTTTTTGGTCAGAATTTTCGAATTTTTTAGTTTTGCTTTTTCTTCGCAAAAACTGCATGATAAAATAGATTTTACCCACTTTTCCATACAGAAAAGCAAAACTTTTGAAGAAATATGACGAACCCCACCTGGCCGCCATTTTGAATTTATCCATGATCCTCTGCTCGCGGGGTCATGCAAATAGGCTAAAAATGATCCCATTATGATAATCGGAAAAGTCACGAAGTTTCAACTCTCAATTTTTCGTCGTTCCGGAGATAGGAGTAAAACCCAACAAGGGGGGGGGAGGGAGGGGGCAGGCCAGGTAGGGTCAAAGCACTTTATTTTTGGTCGGTTCAAATTTTTGAAAAGAAATGCACAATTTTCATTGGCTCACAGAAAAAAATGGGAGAAAATCCAGCCAATCGTAGTTCATTGTATACTCATCATTATATGAACGTACCGAGCTTTTACACGGACACGAGTTGGTCTCACAAGTCACTCATAGAGTTTCTATCGGTTCATTGTATACTCATCATAAATGTACCGAGCTTTTACACGGACACGGGTTGCTCACAAGCCAATCATAGTTTCAGTAGGTTCATTGTATACTCACCGTAGTAGTATATAAAACCCACCGAGCTTTTACACGGACACGAGTTGGTCTAACAAGTAAATCTTAGAGTTTCTTTCGGTTCATTGTATACACACCATTATATGAATGTACCGAGCTTTTACATGGACACGGGTTGGTTTCACAAGTCAATCATAGAGTTGCTGTAGGTTCATTGTATACCCATCATTATATGAATGTACGGAGCTTTTACACGGACACGGGTTGGTCTCACAAGTCAATCATGAATACTAATACATGTAGCAGTGAAGTACTCTGAAGACGATCAGATTGAACTCTATCTGGCCTGGGCTATTTGGGGTGTACCGCAGCCTTTGGGAAGGGGTGGAGGGTGCCTCTCCCTTATATATATTCGCTATTGCTAAGGTTGGAGTGCTGGAACTTAGCGCACCGTATTTTTGGGCCAAGCTCTACTAGACAATGTGAAAAATTTAAGACGGCCACCATGATGACGCCATAGTGAGGTATTTTTCAAAAAACGCATTTCTGGGCGAGTTTCGAACTTTTCACTGTTTTTTTTCTCAAAAATTGCATGATAAATTAGTAAATAATAGTTTGTTGTGAAATAAAATAGTTTTTGCCCACTTTTCCTCGTAGAAAACCAGGAGTTTTGAAGAAAAATGACGAACATCACTTTTCTGGTATCCCACATGTTCGCCACTTTGAATTTACTCATGATCCTCTGCTTGGGGGTTATGCAAAGAGGTTCAAAATGACTCCATTATGGTAAACTACAAGGTCATGGAATGTCGGCTCTCAAGTTTTTGTCGTCCCGCAGATAGGAGCTAAAAAACAGAGGAGCAGAAAGTGCCCCCCCCCCCAGGCTAGGTAAGGTTAAAAGATGAGGAAAAAATACCTTTCATATGGTACGGATACTGCTACACTGTAACCAAGTAAGACACCACATTAAATTGTGCTTTGAGGAAACACAAATCACAGTTTCGTCATTTCTCTAAATAAATTTTGTTTGGATAGTTAAATCTATTAGTGGAACACCGAATGATCGCCAATGTCAGAATAAAGACATATGCTAGGACATTACTTTAGCTACGTTAACAGTGTACATCATTTAACAACAACATTTTGTTTGCAATGTCAGGAGGGAGATATGGACACAGAGAAGGCAACAAATCCGAGTTCACAACGAGGCTGCAGACTTGGGGATCCACTCCTACCGTATGGGCATGAACCAGTTTGGAGATATGGTAATAACTCCATACTACTGTTTCTTTTTTACTCGGTATATTATACGTACTTTAATAAACATTTTAACATTTTACTTGGCGGAAATTTTCCGCACTATTAACCCTATCTGGGCTTTTTGGGACCTGTTGTGGCTTGGGGGGGAGCCAAAAGGCCCTAATTATTTTTCTTACGCCTTGAGCTAGGGAGCTGAAACTTACCACACTATACCCTTGGGTCAAGCTCTACCAGAAAATGTAAAAAATCCAAGATGGCCGCCTTGATGACGTCACAGTGACGTCATTTTCAAAAACGGCATTTTTTGGTCGATTTTTCAGTCAGATTTTCTGAATTTTTTATTTATGAAATTTCTCTGCAAAAAACTGCATGATAAATTAGTAAATTTTAATGTGATGTGAAATAAAATAGTTTTTGACCACTTTTCATCGAGAAAAACATCACTTTTCTGGGACCCCACGTGGTCGCCATCTTGAATTTACCCATGATCCTCTGCTCGGGGGGTTATGCAAGTAGGCTTAAAATGACCCCAATATGATATACTATAAAGTCACAAAGATTCACCTCTCCATGTTTTGTCGTTCCGGAGATAGCGCAGAAAGTTTGGTAGGGGGCGCCATTTCGGCCCCACCCCAGGCGAGGCAGGGTTAAGACAACGCCTGGTTCATAAGTCTGCAAGTTCATAAAAAAAAAATTCGCTGATTCGCGGTGCAGTAAAAATCAATACTCACTGGAATTGTTCGATACCTTGAGTATAATTTGGATATATTATTGTCTAACAGGACCTACGAAGTAGGGTAGGCATTAGGACTCCGACGCGAATTGAACTCTTGGAAATCCCCGCCCCCCCCCCCCCACTTGAAATCCTACCTATATTAAGATGGGTACTGCCCAAGTCAGAATCGGCAGCGATTTTCATCAAAAATCACCAGAAAATTTCATCAAAAGTAGATCAGCTCAGAACTTGCTGGTAACAGACCCCTAATGCACCTTCGTGGGTAAAAAAATCAGGGTTCTAATATCAACGGTTCTCCTTATTTTGCCGACGAAATGATTCGGATGGACTAACTAACTCACTCACTGACTCACTCATTACCAGAGAATTTGCAAATGAGAGCCTACTTCCTAGGAATATTACAACCTTCTCCACGTAAACGCCGTTTAAAGCACAAGCTTTCGACACTCTTACCGAGGCCTTTAAGACAGTCGAAAGCTCGTGCATTAACTTGCGTATACGTGGAGAAACTCAAAGTTTGTAGTATTATTTAAAAAAACTAAAACTGTATATATTACTATCTTTGTGAAATACAAAGGCAATAAATTACCATCTTCACTTGTGTCGTGAACGCCCAGCTTATCATTTAGTCTATTGTTCCGCTCTTATCATATTTTACCTTCTTTCTAGCATTTGATCTATTTAAAGACAGTTTTGTCTTTCTATTGGTCGTTTGACCTCATTTCGTGATCTTTTCACTGTTTGGTTGGCTACACTTGATTTTGAACTCTTATTATTCTATCTACTAATAGATTTTTTTTATAATTTCATCCACCATTCTTTCCTTTCAGGCAGAAGAAGAACTAATGCATTCCAAAAGAAGGAACATGTGGCACAGCCGAAAGAAGTCTAGAGCTCAAAATGAGAGATTTTTTACATCTACGACAAGGATCGAGGATCTTCCTAAAGAAGTTGACTGGAGAAAAAAGGGCGTTGTATCACCTATAGCAAATCAGGTATTCAAACTGCTTCAAAAAATATGACACGAGAGTGGGTTCTACGGTTTCACATCATTTTATGTCCTAGAAATATTGACTGATTTAAACAGGCGCATCTTATATTACTCGTGCTGATATCACCCATGTTATGGATTTATCGTTTAAACCTACCACACCTGGGCTTTTCGGAACCTATCCAGACCTTGGGGAGGGGGAAGGAAATTTCAACAATCATTCCATTCCCTCCCTACCTCCTTTCGATCTAGGGGCTGAAGCTTATATTATACCCTTGGGTCAAGCTCTACCAAACTATGTAAACTTCAAATCCAAATGGCTGTTCTAAAGACGTTATAATGACGTTATTTTCCCAAAAGGCATTATTTGGACATTTTAATTTTTTTGTACGAGATTGTCTTCAGAAAAACTGCATGATCAATAAGTAAATAATAATATGATGTGATATAAAATTTGACAACTTTGATCTGCAGAAAAGCAAACATTTTTGAGAAAAATCAGTTTTATGGTACACACATGACCGCCAGCAGAATTTTTCATGATTCTTCGCTCGAAGGGTTATGTATATCAGCTAAATGTGACCCCAATATGAGAAGCCACGAAGCTCTCAATTTTGTGTCGTTCTGGTATGGTAGTAGAGAGTTTGGTTGGTGGGGGGAGGCATAAACCCCCGTAGGCCTGGTAGGAATAACGTTTAGTATAATTTGTGTTTGTAAGTTTGAAACTAAACGAATCTTTTTCTCCGTGACCTGGGACATCTCAAAAATCTCAAAAATTGTCAATTCATAAATATTCAGTTTCTGAGATTATGAATTTTCTGTTGCACTACAGGGTATGTGTGGATCAGGATATGCCTTCGCTGCTGCAGGATCACTGGAAGGACAGTTTGCCCTGAAGACCGGAAACCTGACGGTTCTCTCAGTGCAGAATCTCCTGGATTGTTCCAGGAATCAAGGTAGGTGCTGCATGTATCTTATTCTATTGTAAGATTTAACCCTACTCTTCGGGTATACAGCCACCTGAGGTCTGATCGATTCCGCCCTATTCCCCCTCCTTTATATATTTTCGTAATCCCGAAGATAGCGGAAAATTGTAACACCCTTGGGTCAAGCTCTAACAGAACATGCTTAAAAATCCAAGATGGTCACAATGACGTCACTTTCTTACTAGAAGGCATTTTTCGACCGATTTTTCGATTTTATATCTTTTTTAGTTTTGCAATTTTCGTCATAAAAAGTGTCTGATAAGTAATAATTTGATGTGCAATAAAATATGTTTTTCACTTCATCCGTAGAAAAGCCAAAAAAAAGGAGAAAAATAGTTTTTTTTGATACTACGCTTGACCGCCATTTTGAATTTACCCTGGATCCTCTGCCTGTGGGGTTATGGGAATACCCTCAAACATGACCCCAATATGATAAACCACAAAATTTTATCTCTTTATTATTCCTCGTTTCGAAGCTTGAGAAAAACGTTCAATAAATAGGGATAGATATGCCGCTTCAGTACTAGTTTTTGTACTTAACACGATCATTTATCCGCTTCTCTCTTGCAGGAAACTAGCCTATGTTTATGTAAACTATGATTGTCTTTTTTGAATTTGGTGCTAATATTGTTATATGGAATAGGTCTTTGGATTATGGACGCGGATATTCTTTAATGGACGACGGCTGAATTTTGAATGACAGACTAGACGCTTGTATATTAATAACTTTCTAAATCACATTAATATAATTGTCTCCACCGATGCTTTCACATTTTAAAGGAAACGAAGGTTGTAGGGATGGATATACTTTCACTTGTTTTGACTACGTGGCTGACAACAAAGGAATAGACTCGGGAGCATCCTATCCGTACGAGGGCAGAGTGAGTATACACACGTTGATCTGAAAGAGAAATGTTGATAGACCCAAAGACATAACATCCATACGAGGGGATATGGCGTTGATCTGAGCTTGAAATACTGAATAGATTCATAGACATAATATCCATACAAGGCCAGACAGAGTATCCACACGTTCAACAGGTGAGTGGAACATTGAATAGACAGTAGATAATATGCTATCCGTACTAGGGCAGAGTCAGTATACAAACGTTGATCCGAGTATTGAAATAATGAATATACTTCACAAAACACTATACGATACCATTGCAGAGTGAGTAAACAAACGTTCTTCAGATGAAAAAAATATCTCAGAAAAAGACTAGATAATGTACTATCACTGCGAGGACAGAGTAAGTTTACAAAGGTTTATCCGAGCAATGAAATAATGAATAGGCTCTAGACCAAAATATCCGTAAGAAGACAGGGTGGGTATACAAACGTTCAGGTGAGTGAAATATTTAATAGACTAGAGAACGTACTATCAATACGATGGCAGTGCGAGTATATAAACGTTGATCGAAGTAGTGAAATAATGAATAGATTTCAGAACATACTATCCCTACGATGATAAATCAGGAAACAAACGTTGATCCGAGTAGTGAAAAATTGAGAAAACTCCATAACTTAGTATCTGTATCAGGACGGAATGAGTATACAAACGTTGATCGGAGCAGTAAAATATTGAATGGACTCGAGAATATACTATCTGTACAGTATACCGAGTAACCGAATATCTGAGCGAACTATATACATGTAGAACGATATACATTTCAGCTAATACTATTGGTTAGATGTCATAATGAGTAAACAAACGTTGATCCGTGTAGTGAAATATTGAATAAACTCCAGTAGGCTACACATCATCCGTATGAGGGCAGAGAGAGAGATTACATACGTTGATCTGTGGAGTGGAATATTGAATAGACTGGAGAACATCCTCCGTAAAGAGGGCAAAATGAGTACACAAATATTGATATGAGGAGGTGAATATTGAATAGACAGAACAACATCCTATCAGTATGAGGACAGATTGAGTATATTTACGTTGATCGAAGACGACTGGAAACTCAGATTGATAAAAAAAAACACTGGTCAGTGAAACGGCTCTGTCGATAAAAACATCCCGAATATACTCAGAATAATGACTAATTATTGAAGACTGCTGACCGCTTCTCTCTTTCATGGTACTAGCTAGCTTGTATTTTATTTGTATTGTTTGATGCCTGCTTGAATTTTTGTGAATATAATAAAACTGACTAAAAGTAAGCCGTACCCACAATTCCTAGTACAAGCTTCAGACTCGACAACAAATGCCCAGGCGTTACCAAACCATAATATAATGTTCGGTGTACCATCATATGGGGAAAATAAACAGTACGTTTATTTAGTTTTGTTTTGGATCATCCAAATACCAAGTGTTGTTTCGTGTATTTTTTGGCTGTAAGTCAGTAGTAAGCCAGCGTAGTACACTCGTCAGGAGACTCACGCAGTGTTGATTTATTTTATAAATCAGTCAAAAGAACTAGATGTGCGCTAGACTTTGTACTAGGAATTGTGGGTACGGCTTACTTTTAGTCAGTTTTATTATATAAGATATTTCGATTGAATAAAGAAAAATTTCATTTTTGAGAAATACAAGATAATAACCCTCTTTCCATCTGTACCGTGTCCATTCTAATTAAAATTAAATCCTATCTGCTATCCAAATGGGAGATCAGGAAGGATTTAATTTTAATTAGATTGTACGGTATCTCTTGTATACAGTCATTTGTTTTCTTATTTTAGGATGGTCAATGTCGATTTAATCGTTCCGAAGTGGTTGGCACGGACAGGGGATATAATGTTATTCCGTACGCAGTTGAAACTGCTCTCCAAAAAGCCGTCGCTGAAATTGGCCCGATCGCAACCAATATCGACGCATCTCAGATCAGCTTCACAACTTATACTTCCGGTATATATGACGATCCGAAATGCAGCACGGTGCGTCTCGACCATGGTATGCTCGTCGTGGGGTACGGGAACGACAAATCTTCGGGAAAAGATTACTGGATACTAAAAAATACGTAAGTTTTCAGATCCGTCTCGACGAAACTTTCATCCGCCAAAAGTCTCTCAGAGTACGTTTATGAAAACAATAATTAATACACTCGATTCTGCAAAACAAGAATTGGTCTTCATACGGAGAAATTACCCAATATAAGCTCTAACTTTCAAAAGTGGCAGAAACATTATCGTCAGTCATTTGAGATTCGTTTTTCGGTTGTTTTCGATATTTGTTTATTAGAGATTTTTTCATATATCTAAAATATGGCACCCAGTATAGTATTTGGGGATTTTGAACGGAGCTTTTCTTCAATTTACTGATGCTCACAGAAAGAGACACTTTTTCTTCAGAGAAGGAGAGTATACATATGGAATGTAGTTGTCTTTGCACCCCTTGTATAGGTTATTGGTATTGGTAACTCTCATTATTCTGATCATCAGGTATGGTCTTGACTGGGGAATTGACGGTTACATACTCCTGGCCAGGAATAACGGTAACCAGTGCGGAGTGGCGACAAGGGCCACCTATCCTCTCTTATAACTGGTGCAGAGTGGCGATGCGGGCCACCTATCCTCTCCTGTAACTGGTGCAGTGGCGACAACGGCTATCAATCCTCTCTTGCAACTGGTGCAGAGCGGCAACACGGGCCAACTATCCTTTTGCTGTAACGGATGCAACGCGGCGACTCGGGCAACCTATCCTATCATCATTAACATGGGAAACGAAAGTTTCTCCCAAGATCAAGCATAGGTGTTCTTTCACTCATAGCTCTATGTTTGAACCAGTCTACTTAATTTACATGTTTTGCGATTTAGCTGTAAATAAATGTATACCCCCAAAACGATCGAGTGGAATATGCTTTCTACTTTATTTATTTGTTATGAATGGGCGAATGTCTTGTCACATTCTCTCTTTCCTTTAGGACAAAAAGTCCCTATTGACATTACTTCCCTGCAAAATGTAGCTCGAAACGTTGTTGGTAATTGTCCATTCATCAACGACAAGATGTAAGATATTCCAGCGCACATGCTACAAATTACTTAGTTTCGTTATCACAGTTAAGAGTGACAGGGGTTTGTTACGACATAAATGTATCCAGATACAAATACGTTTATTCACAAATAATCAATCAAACATAAACATAACTTGGATGACATGACCACACGGCTTCTAGGATCGGTATAAGCGGTATTAGATACAAAACTAGAGAGCTATGATCGAAGTGCTCTGACAACTCGTATATTGGTGAGCTGTGTCGCTGTGACAACTCGTACACTGGGGATTGGTGAGCTGTATCGTCGTCAGATGGAAATGACGGCATTTAACACAAAAGACTGGTCTGTAAGGACCGATGTCGGCCCAGCATCAACTTCCCACAATGCTAACATATATCAAAGACCAAAAGGTCTGTACAGGGGGCGGGCCTAGGGGACGAAACGTCCACCAGCAGAATCTCGCCATATACAGGTAAAAATTACAACATATATAAGGGAAGTGGGAAGAGGTGCCGACATACTGACAGAGCCACATGACTTCACAGTATAGTCTTCTGGTTGACCTATTTTAAATCACATACTAAGAATCTAATGATTCGTTATATGTGTTGTATCTCAGGTACGCTTTTATTGTACCTGATCATGTGGCAACTTGGATGACATAACCACACGGCCCCTAGCACCAGCATAAGCGGTATTAGATACAAATCTAGAGAGCTATGATCGAAGTGCTCTGACAACTCGTATATTGGTAATTGGTGAGCTGTATCGCTTTGACAACTCGTACACTGGGGATTGGTGAGCTGTATCGTCGTCAGATGGACTTGACGGCATTTAACAAAAAAGACTGGTCTGTGAGGCCCGATGTCGACCCAGCATCAACTTCTCACAATGCAAACATATATCAAAGACCAAAAGATCTGTACAGGGGGCGGATCTCGGGGACGAAACGTCCACCAGCAGAATCTCATCATACACAGGTAAAAATTACAACACATATAAGTGAAGTGAGAAGAGGTGCCGACATACTGACAGAGCCACATGTCTGGACCTGAAACAACTGTAAATCGGCGACGAGGACGTTCTTAACCCTTGCTGATGTGACAACGTCACGCATGTATTTACAGCGCGTACGTCATATGACGTCTCATAGTCTCCCTTTGATCGCGCTTTTAATTGTACACACCATAAACCGCCTTTTCACAACATAATGCATAGGGTGTTATTACTGGTATTTATTTACTGGTAATTTGTTCACAAATTTTGCGAAAAAAATCATCATAGTTCATCATATTAGATGAGGTGCACGTCTTCAAATTATTTTTAGCAAGTCTTTATTTGTACAAAGTACGAAAAGCCTCGAACTCCGATTTCATTATACAGGAGCGCTAATTGATGGTACATGTACAATGAAAATCATGGCGACACCTCATAAATTCGGCAATAATTATCCTGGAGACCTGTCCAGGACTGGGTGGGGGAGTTATTTCTGCCTCCTAATAATCTGGTCCCTCCCCCTAAATATTTTTCTTACACATTGAGCTAGGGGTCTGAAACTTTCCATACTATTCCCTTTGGTCAAGCTCTACAAGAAAATGTAAGGAAAACAACAAATTGTTAGACAGGATGACGCCACACTGACGTCAATTTAAAAAGGCATTTTTTGACGATATTTCGATCAGATTTATCAATTTTGTTCATTTGTGTTTTCTTCATAAAAACTGCATGATAATTAGTAAATACTAAACTGCTTGTAAAATAAAATAGCTTTTCCCCACTTTTCCTCGCAGAAAAGCGGGAAATTTGAAGAAAAATGACGAAAACATCATTTTCTGGTACTCCACATTGTCGTCATTTTGAATTTACCCATGATCCTCTGCTCACGGGGTTATGCAAATAGGCTTAAAATTAGCCCAATATGATAAATTATAAAGTCACAGTGTGTGAGTTTTCAAGTTTTTGTCCTTTCGGAGATAGGGTAGTAAGTTTGGTAGGGGGTCATAAAACCCCCCTCTCCCAGTCCTGGTAGGGTAAACCCCTCCAGCCGCACCCTAAACACATCAATTAACCATACTGTGAAACGTGAGTTGTGATTGCACACCGTCGTTATCATTATATTGGATTCTTCAAGAATAATAATGCATAGTCAACAGATAGTTTTATGGCACCAAAACTGATGGATAATTTCTGGTACTGGAACTAGAAATAACACGATGGTGCTATATCCCCCAAAATGTTGTTTGTTAGGAAAAATTAGATGACGAACAGTGGTCGATAAATCAATATGTATTGTCTGACTTATTGGTGCGGAATAAAGTTATGAAAAACATATTACCTGAACATGTTTGTATGGTGGAAGTTCATACTGATCGCATGGGTCAACGTGGGTCCGGTTTTCAACATACACTTTTGGTAGATTACTTATCGATCAAATGTTATACCATAGTAGTTATGTAATAAAGTCATTTAATCCCCTTAAGACGGCTGACGTAGGCTCGACGTTCTAAATTACGTCTGTGCATGATATCTGGGCGACGCACAACCGATATCTTAAAATTAACACACACATGTTCCGTTGGAGACCTGACGTCGGGCTGACGTAATGCCGATATATTGAAACTAGGACCGACATATGCGTTGCCGACGCCAACGTACGCCGACATGATTCAACCTGATGCCGATGTCCGCTCGATGTGTGCATGCTGTCTGGAAGGCTTTTGTACTTCAACTGGGAAAGCCAGAATTCGCCAAAGTTTGAGAGAGGGCCAAAACGTAAGACGATTCGAATGCATAGAAATTTTGTGAAACAGTCTGATTAGGTACGAATGTTCGTACGAATGGTTTGTGATCGATTTCCTTCGCACGAAAACTGCGAAACAAATCTCAGGATGAGGTCTGTGCTTGGCCAACAGAATACGTGCCATCAAGTGTCGGTCCTACATTGTATCTCATTGTCGAACAACAATAATCGTTCCAAATGTAGGAAACCATCTTGTGTTGTTTTTTGTTTTTTTCATACACAAATTGGTACTAGCTGTCATAAAAAATAGTTATTTCGATTTATAATATTGATGCGAAAATTCTTTATGGGCGACGGTTGAATATTGAATGTCGAATCTGAGGCTTGGTAATTGATACGCGATCTTTTTTCAATGGGAATGTTCAATGTACTGAGTGAATCGTGAGGTACAGGATCGAAAGAATCCATTTCTCCACCAAAAGAACCAGCGGATGAAATTATGAAACATCACGTGACTCGCTTCCAATGAGCATCTTGATGCATGTAGATCGATAATGTTGATCGTCTATCCTGCAGTGAAGCAAAGTGTCACTGTCACTTGTGTTGCAAGGAGCAAAGAGTCGTGGATGAGATCAATCAAAGTTCATATCTCGTATTATTGACGCTGAAATATTTTATGGACGACGGCTGAATATTGAATGTCGGATCTGACGCTTGCTTTTTGAATGCAAATCGCCCACTAATTGTCCTTATATTAGGACTAAAATGAAGTCGACAAGTTGGAATTAAAGTCGGGGAAAGAGAATCTAGAGTGGAATAATTCTCTGACCTTTGTGGAAATAGAGGATAGGCCCATACCGTTCGGTATATCAGGACAAATTTCAGGAAATATAAAATAATGGAATCGCTTTGCTTGGGCTACAGCAAAGGATAGATATTACTGATGAAATCGTATGGCCTCGTGTATGACAAAGATGTTCAGCATACCCCCTGCATCTGTTCACTTCCTTACTGGAGTTTAACACGTCTCTGTTGAGTCTCGGTTGAAGAAGAAGAATATAGAATCGTTTCAGAGTATTTTCCCCCCGATAAATATTGCAGAGTAATAGATATTTATATAAAAAACACCTTGCCAAGTTTGATGTCAATCGGTTTATCCATTCTCCAGATATGGACCACAATTGATGCCAACAACCACACTGGGTATTGGGATCTCGTTCAAAACTATACCATTCTATCTCCTAGTGAGATCCAGACATGTTATCTGTAGGTTTTCATTTGCCGACCGAAACATCGAAGGTGCAGGTGAAACAAATGAGCATGAGGATAGAATGTGAAAACTCACATAGTGGTTCATAGTGGTTCATATGTGTCATTCGACTAATATATGTAGGTTTATTGTTTCAATGGGAAATTTAAGCCGAACGACGTCGGGCATTACAGGTTTGTTTTTCTGGATATTCACATTTACCACGTTTACCCCACATGGAGGCGTTTACTCCATCAGACGTCCTCGAAACTCATTCATGCTCATCCATTTTTTTTTATAGCTGCTCTGTCATCACAGCTGCCGAGCTAGCGTGTATAATTTCCCTTTGAACCGGTGCTATGGGCCTTGTGGATACGTCATAATCTCCGTATGAACAGCTGAAATGAAAGCGCGGCTGACACTATGAGTCAGAGTTTGGTCTGAATCGCTCTCCATTACCAATGTTGGCTCTTACACCCGTCAGTTGGATTATATCGGCTTTTCCGTGATTTATTATCTACCTATTTAAAATCGGTAGCTCAGTTACTTACGCTGGTATTTGAAACACCATGAAAATATTAACCCCCCAGATAAACTGGAGATATTACAAGTCACCCACGGCCGTACGTCGGCCCGAATGAGCCGAAATCCCGATAAGCTTCTCGGTCATCTGCGCCTCGACGTTGGAAGTTATTGGTCGCTCATAATCCTGTCTGGTAAAATTTTGCTAATGCTGACATGGACATCACGGCGATTTCTTTAGTTCTACAGCCAGGAAGATCAAATTACATCTTATCGACGTGTCCAACCGATAACGGAATTTTCGTCGTCTGGTTGGATTGACATGGCTGAAAACGGATTTCCTAGCCGACAGAAGCCGCATTCAACCGTTCTATTGTATTTTACTGATACAGATAACTGGAGGACTCAGGTTTCGCTTCCACGATGCACTGCGCACGTATAACAGTATACAAGCTAAACTGACACCCCTGTTTAAATATTCACTTGTCTTCTGCTGTATTTTGTTGAGTTTGCTTTCTCTTATTAACAGAAGATAACTGTGTATTTTATATGATGAAAATGCCGTTAATAGAGTCGCACAAATCCAACTTTGTTTTGGAACAACAAAATAATCTTCTGGGATATTTCATATATTTAATTAAAGTGGCTAGATTACTGCACTAATGCAGAGATTTGGTAAAGAAAATATGAGTAATATTTTTACAAAATATTACTAGCTAATAATATATCTTCATTAGATCGAAAAAGACTTCCTAATAGAATGTAATATGTATATCGGTAAGTATGATGAGTTATTCACTTACATTTGATCAAATAAAGAGGGCAATAATCGCAACACGAGATTGTTATTCTTCGATGAATAAATTGAGATAATATGAGTATGATGAGATTGGAGGACCGAAATTACCATATGTAATATAAGGTTGCCTTACTCAAGAGTGAAATGGTTAAGAGACGTACCCTCGCTTATATTATACCACCGGCATTTATATAGACGAGAACTCCGAAAATTCCCACAGGACAGGAAAAAAGCGCATGCTTCCACAACTCAACTGAAAGCACAATCTTAACTGCTCTGCAAACTGACCGAGCAAACTGACATCTCAACATTGAATTACATATACTTCAGATAACATTTTTATTTAAGTATGGATATCACTGAGATATTGTGATGACATGTGGGAATGGTTATAGTATATGCAAACTGAGAAATAAGGTGTCTCCCTCGCTAACATTTTTGCCTGAAATGATTAAGCGTGATTTGATACGAAGACAGTTTTGATATTGTTTAGCTATCAGCTCTGTGGATTTAGAAACAACTCCGCCTGTTTGCCAACATCTTTACGCAACAACTGGCGGTCACATCGAAATTGTAAGATAAACAAATTTGGTTGAATTCAACGACTGGGAGTTGTGTTTGTGAGTGTGTGAATTATTGGGGGGAGGGGGAGTGTAGGTGAAAGAGTGAGGACGACACAGTAAAATTCCAAAACTGTGGGTTAAGATGTATCGATTTTTTCCCCTCAAAACATGTATATGAAATATCAAGATTAATAACGTAAATAAAATGGGTCCCTGAATTACATAAACCCGGCAATCCCCTGTTGGTCAGCACATGTAGTACACCTCCATTTTGCAAAATAAAACACATCTGCTGGACGACAAGAGCGGTGATGCAAGAGAAACGATTCCTTGACGGCATATTGTTTACATAACAGAAAAGGAAGAATTGATACATTTTATAGTCTCTTTTGTTGTGTTATTATTGACGATTTATTTAGTGATCAATCTGTATTGTTTGGTCATGTTATTATAATAATAATGACACCCAATTGGCCTAGCGTTTAAATTAAAAATCTATTGTTTAGTTCCGTGTATAAACAATTAGAACAATTTAAAGCTGAATGCTTCTATTAAACCCATACACATCACGGACTATTCCCCACGCCTCCCCTGTCCTTCGAGTTTTTTGATATCCCTCAATGAGGATTTTCAACTTGACTCGATGTTATTTGCCTTTCCTAGTTATATAATATGTGATTATATTGTATGCGGAGTATAAGCTGAAGGCACCACTGGCATGGTAATCCAGTGATAATCCAATGAAACGCAGATAATGGTCCCTGTTGAAGCGGAAAATAGTCAGCATAACTTTATAAGGTAAAAAAAATCAGCACAAATATATGATATAGATATTCTGACAAATAGGACAAATCATATCAATATAGAGAGTGACACGAATTGAAGATAGTATGACATAATATGGAATACAATACAAGCGTCTAGTCCCCCATTCAATAATCAACCGTCGTCAAATAAGGAATTTCCGTGATCCAAACACCTAATTCATATAATAACATTATCACCAAATTAAAAGGATGAATCATAGTATACATAGAACTAGCCCAATTTCCAGTCAGACAGAAGCGGTCAACAGTTTTCAAGGAATTATCTCCAGCCAATCTATATGTTCTCTAATGTGTATATGTTACTGTACTTGCATTCCCTTTCTGTATATGACTGTTTAATTTGATCCTTTTGATTGGCGAATAAACAAACAAACAAACAAAAAAACTTGGATGGGTCACAAGGCGCTGTACTGCCTGGGCTGATGAGTGTCCATAGTATCGCTGCATGTATGATAATGCGTAATGTATGCATGGCTATAACCCTGCCGGTGGAAGTTGAACTCTGTGGTCAATTGTTCTCCGGACATTCCCGGAGATCTTACAGTAAGATTACCGAACATTCACGACGATTCCCTGTCAATGAGACTGTGGATTAGTATTGACGGGGACTTATCCACATATTTAGGCATCCGTGACGTTATATAAACACGTGACCATCAGTGACGTCATCCCTGGAAGCCACCTTTGACACGGATGTGACGTCACCGGATGTGAAGTCATCCGTGATTGCATCCACCTCTACATTTACAGCTTCATTTCCTCTCGCCCCTCAGAAATACGACATAATAAGGGTTGTATATACTACTATGTACAATAAAAGATGCTTAATTTCGCATAATAAAATTTAAGGTATATATTGTTACTTCATTGGCCTGATTTTTCTGTTTTTGTGTACCATATTTGTCGTAGCGATAAATGTCATCCGGAGAACACTGGTCAGTCCAGCGGATCAGACGAATGGAATACCTTGATGTATACTTGTAAACCTCAACTTAAACGGGAATATAAAATATTCTTAATATTTAGATCGAATCGCGCGCTTATCGTGCGGTTCAAAAAGCACTAAAACAACCTAAGGATTATTGTAGTATGTATTGGACGATGTAAAAAGTACAGGGCGGTGTACCCTAATGTAACGGATTTACAGGTAAAACATGAATAATTTACAAAATCTTGCATCGGACGTCAACAGGCGACATCGGAGAGAATACCGGACGGTGTACAAAGTACCAGAGCGTACAAGAAAACAAATTGGTACGGAGAAAACTTGAACATTTAATCAGAAAACGATACAAAAAACAAAACAGACGAAATGTTGTATCGAACATGTAAAATAAATGCCATACTGCGAAAGCGTACCAGACGGTAACAGAAAACGGCGTATAATAAATCTATCACGGTAAGAACGAAAAGATCACAGCCAGTTCTATAATTTTCTAACAGTATACCGGGGGAGACCGACCAGGAAATATAGGCGAGATGATTCCAAATCAGACAGACGAGAGTGCGATTAAAACCATACACCGGGTACGTTAGGAAACGGCAAATTATAGTCGTTATTTATATTTGACATACACAATATTGTATGGGACATTACAGGAGAGTGTACCAGACGATATAAAAAGTACCGGGCAGTGCAGCGAAAAAGAAAAAACTGGTAGAAAACCTGCTGATTTAACTTCGAATTCACAGTACCTGGTGGTGAATGAAGTACCGGACGATATAAGCAAACAGAACGATTTAAATATCTCAGCCTGATCTATCATATTAATAATCGCGCGAGTGTTTTTCTTGAGCTGCGAGCAAAACTGACGCACATTTGTAACCACAAGAATTCGCTTGTCGCATTCAATGTTAATTTATTTCTGTTCTCTACTGCCTTTGTGATCTGGTAATGGTTATTAAGTGAAATAATTTCTTGCGGATAGCAACTTCCTAAATAATTCTACAAATAAACCGAATCATATAGCAGACTGCACCAGTCTTTCTTCTCGTTGTACAAGCATATCAGTTTAGCGGATTAGCTGTAGCCCACGGTTCATTTAAGTATACTAAATGCAAATATTCGGGCCGGTATTTTGCTCAAAGTTCAACGTATAGGTCTAGTTTCCAGACGTTCATGTAGATAGAAAGATATAAGCACCCGTAATTATTATGGAATTATTTCGAGGTATATTACGTTATTTGGCGATGGTCACCTATATTCCGCTTTTTATCATATATTGGCTTTGGGGAGGGGGGACTGATATTTGAACGTTTATCAGACTTAGATACATGAACATAAAACACGCATCTTCAAGAGCGGATCTAGCGAAAATTCATAGGGGTTCGACTATGGCAGCCCAACCGGCGAGGGTCCAGGGGCCACATAGGCCAAGGAAAGCTCCGGATCCTAGATCGCCGCAGTCAAAAAGTCACACATCATGCCTGATTCTATTTGACTTTCTAGTTGTATTTCGTATTGGAACATTAGAAAACAGTACGATACGAATACGATTTATTAAGTTAAAATAAGCGAATTCTCAAAGAGCAACAGCCGAAGGACCAGGGCCCTTATAGGCCCCAGAAACTCCCGATCCTAGTTTGCCGGAGATGCGTTTTGCCCGTTTCTCGGAAATAATAATGTAATGCATTGTATATGATGGCCGAGAAGGAACATCGCTGTATTGTGTTAATGATTACGGACCGACACACGAAGGCAGGATGCGAAGTCAGGATGCGAAGTACGATGGTAGGATGCGAAGCGCGAAGTCAGGATGCGAAGTGACGAAGAGATGAAAGACTGGTGCGTTCTGCTATATGATTCGTTTTATTTGCAGAATTATTTAGGAAGTTGCTATCCGCAAGAAATTATTTCACTTAGTAACCATTACCAGATCACAAAGGCAGTAAAGGACAGAAATAAATTAACATTGAATGCGACAAGCGAATTCTTGTGGCTACAAATGTGCGTCAGTTTTGATCGCAGCTCAAGAAAAACACTCGCGCGATTATTATTATGATAGATCAGGCTGAGATATTTAAATCGTTCTGTTTGCTTATATCGTCCGGTACTTCATTCACCATCCGGTACTATAAATTTGAAGCTGAATCAACAGGTTTTCTACCAGTTTGTTTTCTTTTTCGCTGCACTGCCCGGTACTTTTTTATATCTTCTGGTGCACTCTCCTGTGATGTCCAATACAATATTGTGTATGTCTCATATAAATAACGACTAAAAATTGCCGTTTCCTAACGTACTTGGTGTACGATTTTAATCGCACTCTCGTCTGTCTGATTTGGAATCATCCCGCCTATCTTTCCTGGTCGGTCTCTTATGATCTTTTCGTTCTTACCGTGATAGAGTTATTATACGCCGTTTTCTGCTACCGTCTGATACGCTTTCGCAGTAGACCATTTATTTTACATGTTCGATACAACATTCCGTCTGTTTTGTTTTTTGCATCTTTTTCTTATTAAATGTTCAAGTTTTCTCCGTACCAATTTGTTTTCTTGTACGCTCTGGTACTTTGTACACCGCTGTGGATAATCGCTATATAAATGACGCAGTGAAGGATATATATCCACCTTCACTGGATTTGAAGGAAACTACAGATAGCCCTACAGGCACATCTTATTTAGATCTCTACCTCTATAAAAATGAAGCGGGCATTCTCTCTCGTCGACTTTATGACAAAGAGATGATTACAATTTCGACATCGTAAACTATCCCTTTCTGGATAGTAATATTCCAGTGGGACCTGCATATGGCGTATACATATCTCGCTTAGTAGCATTTGCTCGATCCTGTGTTAAATGTGATGATTTTAATCAACGTCACAAAACACTGTTGCAGAAACTTATAAAACAGGGCTATTCTACCAAGCGCCTCCACTCAAAGTTTCCCAAATTTGGCGATACATATCGCATGCTGATAGCAAAATACGAACGTAGCGTGCAAGATCTATGGGGCTACGTTTCGTAACATGTGTCTAATTCCGCTTAACCCGGGGTTAGGGGCCGTATGAGCCCATGTACTTCAAGATCCTCATGGTACTCATATGAACAGTCACAATCAAAGCGTGACTGAGGTACATCATTTTTAGATGACGACTCTAACGAATATTATGGATTAAGAATACTGATCAGCGATACGGATTTGATATTTTGGAACATCATGATGTCTTGCCGGCATCATTGAAAATTGTTGACCGCTTCTCTCTTGCAGGAAACAAGCCTATGCTTATGTATACTTTTGTCTTTTTGAATTTGGTGCTAATACTGTTATATGGAAATGGAATAGGTCTTTGGATTATGGACGCGGATATTCTCTAATGGACGACGGCTGGATTATGAATGACGGACTAGACGCTTGTAATTCTCTCCGATGTCGCCTGTTGACGTCCGATGCAAGATTTTGTAAATTATTCATGTTTTACCTGTAAATCCGTTACATTATGGTACACCGACCCTGTACTTTTTACATCGTCCAGTACACCCTACAATAATTCTTAGGTTGTTCTAGTACTTTTTTGAACCGCCCGATTCCATCTAAATATTATTGTATAGTTCCCGTTTAAGTTGAGATTTACAAAAATATATCAAGGTATTCCATTCGCCTGATCCGTTTGACAGACCAGTGTTCTCCGGATGACATTTATCGTTACGACAAATATGATACACAAAGACAGGAAAATCACGCCAGTGAAGTAACAATATATACCTTAAAGAGGTAGTAGCGTCATTTGGAAAATATTCAGCAAATAACATATTTCGATAAAAGTTATTTAGTAGCTGAGATCAACTATGGGAAACGTTTTTCTGTGACCCCAATTTTTAATATCACGGGCACTGAAATCACATTTCTGACATTCTCTGAAAAACATAACAGCACCTGCACTTGGCTCCAGTGCCTGAGATGACGTCGCAAAACGTGCATCGCCATTCTGAGCGTGACGCTTTGCAACGTCATAGAACTTTTACCGTACTGTGATGGCTTCTAACGTGACGTCATGGATACCATGTCACGTTATCCGACGTCATCTCAGTCATTTCCCATTTTCACTGTTCACTAGATTGAATTGAAGAATCTAACAATATTGGTCCCCACACGAAATTCAAGACTTCGAGACTTGAAAAGCCTCTGGATAATGTTGCAGGTCATCATGATGTTCGCTTTACCCGAACAATTAAAATCATGCTACTACCTCTTTAAATGTTATTATGCGAAATTAAGCATCTTGTATTATACATAGTAGTATATACACCCCCTATTTCTGAGGGACTGGAGAAAATGAAGCTGTAAATGAAGTGGCGGATGACATCGCCGATGACTTCACATCCGGTGACGTCACATCCGTGTCAAAGGTGACTTCCGGGGATGACGTCACTTATGGTCACGTGTTTATATGACGTCAGAGATGACTAAATATGTGGATAAGTCCCCGTCCATGTTACTTCACAATCAATACTAATCCCCAGTCTGACTGACGGGGAATCGTCGAGAATGTTCGGTAATCTTAAGGTAATACCCGGTCATCTCCGGGAATGTCCGGAGAACAATTGACCACAGAGTTCAATATTCCACCGTCAGTGTTATAGCCCTACATACATTATGCATTGTCATACATGCAGCGATACTATGGACACTCATCGGCCCAGCTAGTACAGCGCCTTGTGACCCATCCAAGTCTTGACCAATCTCAACGTCGCTTAACGAGAACCTAGACTACTCCGTACTTAATATGAACGGTTGAAAATACCCAGGTTTGCATCAGATGTTGGATGGCGGATATATATACTTGGGACCTGATAAACCCAATAGGAACCCACTCATGGGTATTTTTCGTGACAGTATGGAGTGTAACATCTTATTTTTCTGTTTTACGCTCAGGAATACGACGTGAGGGGTCTCGATGCCATGGTATGAATTTTACTGAAAAGTTCTGTGTGCGCATGGGTGGAGGTCGACCATCCCTAGTCCGAATCGGTCGTGTTGAGTATCATATTGAAGCACTCGTGGGGCAGCGCCAGACTTGGGTGGGATATCCTGGATATGCCGCCGATTTGCGCATGCGTGGACAGAGAATAATGGTGAAAAGGCATTTGAGCGGGCATCCGTGGTCCGATTGGGTCGTGTGAAGTGTCAGTTTGAAGCACTCGTGAGGCCGCTACGAAAATATCTTTGTGCTTCGCTATTCCCTAGGTTAATCTATTGATAGACGGCGACGAGAACGTGACGCGAACGTCCGTTGCACGTCGCGTTTGGTATTTTCGTTCAAATACGACTCACGGCGGACGTTCGCGTCGCACGTCGCCTTATGTATTATTTTCAGAGCAGAACATGCATTTTCCACTTTCCTATAAGCCTAAATGTCTATAATGTGCCGTCACAAATGGCTCTATTCAAGAACAAACTTTGTCAGATGTTAAGATATTTTAAATGCAGGAGAATATCGAAAATTAGGCGAGTCCTAATATACGATGACTGTATATTTAACCTGTCAATGACACAATTGAAATGACAGAAGTCAACTACTGGATCGGTTACAACTAAGACTTTTAAAAGTTTAGATGTGCGGAATACTGGCTACCCTGAATATTATTTTTGGAACATCATGAGGTCTTGCTGACATCATTGAAAACTGTTGACCGCTTCTGTCTGACAGGAAATTAACCTAGTTCTATTTGATGATAATGTTATTATATGAATTAGGTGTTTGGATCATGGACGCGGAAATTCTTTATTGGAAGACGGCTGAATATTGAACGACGGGCTAGACGCTTGTATTGTATTCCATATTATGTCATACTATCTTCAATTCGTGTCTCTCTAAATTGGTATGATGTATCATGTTTGTCATAATTAGAAATTAGAATATCAAACAAAGCTCGATGCTAAAATTACTGAAACAAAATTTGCAAGCAGAGATTGGTGGAAATTAATAAAATCATATATGAAAGAACAACATACATCTACCCAGTTCCCAAATATAATTTTTAATGGAAAAGTATCAAATGAGCCGAATGATATAGCGAATTTGTTTAACAACTATTTTATTGAGTGTTCATCTTTAGACGATGTTGGTAAAGAACCTCCCATATTACCTCTCCATACTAATATTCTTGACAACATTATCACAACATATGACGATGTGAGAAACATCCTCCTGGGGCTCGATATAAGTAAAGCAGTGGGACCTGATCGTATAAGTAATAGACTGTTAAAGTGTGCAGCCTCTGTACTAATTTTTTAATAAATGTCTCTTGGAAGAGAGTATGCCCGAAAACTGGAAATTGGCAAATGTAACCCCAATTCACAAAAAAGGAAGGAAAAACGAAATTACAAATTATAGACCCATATCTTTAACAAGTAATATCAGCAAAGTTTTCGAAAAGTGTATTTTTAAATATCTCTTCAACTTTCTTCTGGATAATAATCTCCTTTCCAATCTCCAGTCAGGCTTTATTCCGGGTGATAGTACAGTCTATCAACTGACTGATATTTACAATTTTATATGTAAAGCTCTGGACGAAGGTAAAGAAGTTCGCGCTGTCTTTTGTGATATAACAAAAGCTTTTGACAGAGTGTGGCACAAGGGACTGCTTCGCAAACTTGAATCCATTGGAATCAGGGGAGCTCTTCTTGGTTGGTTTCGCGA
>JAVTVY010002760.1:0-34569 GCA_036873755.1 Hanleya hanleyi | reverse complement strand
TCAATATCTTAAAGGCAACGTACCACTGACTCCGGCTCAGAAGACCAAGTTGACCAAGCATAAGACAGGTCTCCGAACCTTAGTCCAGAAGCGAGTGTCTCAAACACAAAAGAAAAAGGTGTTACAGAAAGGTGGATTTCTCGGGGCCATCTTAGCACCGTTGGCCGCTTCCGTGTTGGGTCCAGTATTGGGTGGACTCTTCGGCCGACAATGAACCACACGACAAAAATGGTCCTCGTCGAACCTCGGTTCCTTCAAAACCTCCAATCGCCCTACCCTGTCCCTTCTACGGTGAAGACGATAAACACCCTCGATGGAGAAATGCAACAGATCTTACAGAGACCGGGGTTAAGCGATAGTGAGAAAGTACAACGGTACAATGAGACGCTTCAACGGTACATGACGTTCATGGACCAATACAAAACCCTCTCTGCTCCACCACCACCACCATCACCACGTGACACACCGCCGACCTCAGCACCGTTCCAACAGCCGGGTGGAGTACCTACCACAGCCCCACAGTGGTTCGAAGACGAAGTCCTGAAGAGTGTACCTGCCTCGTTCAAGAAACAAGCTGGCCTGGTATTACAACGGATGAAACAGAATCCTAACATGACTTGGAATGATAAAGGTGAACTCCTGGTACAGAATCAGGTGGTCCCCGGGACCCACATGACGGGTTTAGTGAATGACCTGATGCGTCAACGCAGGACGCACACGAATCCTCGAGGATGGGAGGTCTTCGCTCAAGGCTTGAAAGACATGCATGTACCACAGGAATTGGTGGGCAACCCTCAGCGCTGGGCCTTTATGCAGAATGTGAGTACACCACCAGAACCTTTGGAACCGGAGTCACCTCCCACATCACCACCACGGCGGGCACCTACGTTTTCACCCCTTTTACCACGCCACCCCCTGCAACCACCAAGAGCTAAATCACCGCGACCAACACGACGATTAGCGCCCAAGGGCTGGGAGAAGTATTAAAACCAACAGCAGCAGCAGGACAGCTCAGTCATCATGTTTTACCTCACCCTACCCAGTAACAGCTCGGCTGATGTGTTTCCTGACAACACCTTGACCAAGTACGTGACCCAGTTACCGCAACCGTTGCATTTACCTGGACGCTGGAAATGTGGACTCGTGGATATCCAATACCCTTACTCGTGGTACAACGTGCGAGCCAATGAAATATGGTACGAGGTGACCTACGAAGGACAAGAAACTCGACTCAAACTACCCGAAGGTCAATACGATACCCCCAAGGAGTTCATGGGTGGACTGAGAAGTCTGATGCATTATAAGTCTCTACGAGACGTCACGAATACTTCAA
The DNA here is from genome assembly GCA_036873755.1 of Hanleya hanleyi. Taxonomy (NCBI): domain Eukaryota; kingdom Metazoa; phylum Mollusca; class Polyplacophora; order Lepidopleurida; family Hanleyidae; genus Hanleya; species Hanleya hanleyi. The sequence goes on along the minus strand of JAVTVY010002760.1, from coordinate 33,236 downwards.
AACCCATCAAATCTTTCCCCTTCAAAAATCATGTGGACTTCGATTACAACGCACACAACGACAAGGCCAATCTCACGCTCAGCCCCAACGTGAGTGTCGAACTCAGTGCTACCCTACAGCAAATGCTGGGTTTCAATTACCAGGGATACGCTGGCCCCACCGGCGAGATAGGCCACATCCCGATGGACATGCGTGGTGGTATGTATGGCCTGTACGTCTACTCGGACGTGGTCGATGCGCACATTGTCGGCGACAGCAACGTACCTCTACTGCGCGTCTGCCCGGTGAAAGGCACGTATGGAGCTCAAGTCACCCACAGTTTCAGGCATATCGTGTATCTACCGGTCAGTCAGACCGATATTAGCTCCATCGTCATCGATATAAGAGACGACACGGGACGATCGGTGGCATTCGAACGAGGAAAGTGGTGCTGACACTTCATTTCCGTCAAGTCCGAGCGGTTCACTTTGCATAATGAAGGTGCCTTATCAATGCCATACAGCCAGTTACGTCGATCATTACACCAAACAGGCCGGGGGTAACTTTCCTGTCTTTGCGGGTACACGCATGCAACGAGGCCATGGACTGGGAAACATACTCGGGAGCATCGTCAAAACGTTCCTGCCCTTGGTGACGCGTGGGGTCAAAGCGATCGGCAAACAAGCGGTGCGCAGTGGACTGCAAGTGGCTGGTGATGTCTTGGGGGGTACGGCACCCAAAGAATCCTTGAAACGGCGGGCCAAAGAAGCGGGAGGCGACTTGGTGGCCAAAGCACAACGCACCGTAGGGAATAAAAGAGCTGCCCCACCGAGACCACGCACCAGTCGACGACCGACCCAGCGACGACGCACATCGAAGAAGACCAAGGATATCTTTTCTTAAAGATGGCTTTCATCCATGCCGAGTCGTGTCCTTCTACCAACAGTGAATTTGATTTATGGACCGTCCCACCTACTCAGACCAGTGCCGAAGAGGGTCAATGGGTAGAACATCTGCCCCTTTCCAGCATTACAGCCACAGGCCCCATTGAATTCACCATCACCAACGCAGATACGACCTACCTGGATTTAGTCCATACGTACCTATATGTGAAAGCTAAAATCACCAATAAAGATGGGACAGTCCTGAAAGCAGAGGCACCCGTGGGTCCAGTGAATCTCTGGCTTAATTCGCTATTCCAGCAAGTGGATATAGCCCTGAGTGATAAACTGGTGAGCGCCTCGACGAACACGTACCCGTACCGAGCCTACATCGAAACACTGTTACCCTACGGGCGTGACGCTAAAAAGTCGTATTTGACAGCCCCGTTGTTCTACCGAGATACCCCAGGCAAGATGGAAGCGAGTCCTGATAATGACGGCTACACGGAGAGAGTGGATTTCACAGCAGAGAGTCAATCGGTCGATATGATGGAACGTCTGCATGCGGACTTATTCATGCAGGACCGATACCTCTTGAATGGAGTACCTGTCAAAATACGACTAGTGCGCGCAACGCCTGCGTTTGCCTTGATGGCCGCGAATGAGGACCTCGAGTATAACATTGTCATCCAAGAAGCAAGTCTGCTTGTACGCAAAGTGAAACCCAGCCCAGGTGTACAGTGGGGCACATCAGAGCCTTGGAGAAAAAACCAGCCCAGTACACGATTCGACGAGTACAGACCAAGGTCTTTTCCGTTCCTAAAGGCAATATGATTGTCAATCAAGAAAGCCTGTTCCTGGGGGATTTGCCGAAGCGTTTAACCCTAGCCTGTGTGGAGAACGTGAGTTATAATGGGACTCTCTCGAGGAATCCGTTCAACCTAAAAGCGTTCAACATCAATTTCGTGGCCCTGCATGTGGATGGCCAACAGGTACCGGCACGCCCCTTACAACCAAACTTTGGAACGGACAATTACATCCGGAGCTATCTGAACCTCTTCACAGCAACTGGCCAAATCAACCAAGACGAGGGAAATATGATCAGTCGAGACGATTTCGGCAGAGGGTACACATTGTTCTGTTTCGATCTGACTCCCACCTTAGGACAACGATCATCAACTGAGTCTCATCAAGAAAGGCAACTTACGCTTGGAACTGCACTTCGGGACACCTTTACCGAAAACCATCAATGTGATCTGCTACGCTGAGTTTGACAACATCATTCAAATCGATAAAAGCCGTAACGTGCTGTGTGACTTCGCCACCTAACATGGATACAGACCAGATAACCACGGTGCTGGGGACTGACCCAGGAACACGTAGGGTGTTTCAAGGAGTGTTCGCCCGAGACGTGTTCCCATTAGACCGTGTGTATCCGGCTGCTTACGTCCTGAATACAGACCCGATGGATCGGCCCGGTCAACACTGGGTGGCCGTGTACTTGACAGAAGAGCAGGGTGAATACTTTGACCAAAAAATCTCACCAAAAAAAAACCCCTGTCTTGTGTGTTTTATTCATAATGCATCTGAAGATTCAGTCAAACTGAAATCAGTGGTGTAGGATGGGGCCAAAATGTCACCCATCAAGGTTAGAATGCAAGCGCACTATAGTAAAAAATAGAGAGCCAATGAAATCAGCCCACAGACCAAGTACGTGTATTTGGTCTAGGTTTGGAGCGGGCATTTCATTGAGGTGCGTGTATACGGTGAGTGAAGAGACTCGTCCAACACGTATAGATTATGACTATAAGTTCTTTGTATTCTTCGAACCTTGCCGAAAGGGAGACCGTTTGACAGGTGACCTTTTGATCCGCGCGTGCGCACTGCCGGGGATGACGCGCACTTCCGGAGAACCCCCGCGCGCGCGCGCGCTGCGTGCTGGGGCGGGCCAGGCCGGTGAAAAAGTGCCGGCGGTTGAACATCCGCACGTCTAAGGACGTCTCTTTCAGTGCTCGGGATGTGACCCATCAATACCCAGCAACCCAACAGAGGTGTTAAGACCATGATATAACCTGCTCGGAGCATGGTTAGTACGAATGATTCGGTGGTGGTGGTGGTGGTGGTGTTCAATAAAAAACTGCATGAAAACCCAAGTGAAGTTCGAATATTTATTAAGGTGAACATTTTTAAGAATGTATGTACAAGTATATAAGAACGTTGCAAACAAGAATTAAGGTGAACGTATGTATAGAGAGAGAAATCACAGTGGAGTATATAACAGTTCAACCGAGTTCTCGCACTGACGTATATCGTGTACTTATTCAATAGAATGACAAACAAGTTCATGGTGTAATGTATATTTAGAGTCCAAATATGTATGTCCATTAGAAAAGTTCGGGTATAAGATATGTTCACAAGTCCAAGTAAGTGGTACTGATGCCATCGGCCAACACTTTCCGTTTCGGGTAGAAAAATGTGAAGGCATCTCCTTTCTGGATGTAGGTTCGCATCTGGTGGTCGACGACCCGGAATCCTCGGTTAGTGCCACTCGCACTGGTCTGGCTTTGGGGCACGTCCAGGTACAAGGCTTTGTCGATGGCGAGGTCACGCCGGTTGACCCCTTTGCAACTGAACTTATTGTTTCCATCTCCACCGTAACAGAAGTAGGTCTTGGACGACAGGGCGATCATGGCATCGCCACTCCACTCCAGCTTAAACAGGCCCGGCGTCCGCTTGTCGTACTGGTAATGATCACGTCGAGGTAGCCACTGGTCCCGTTCCACCTCATACTGTGCGCGTAACTCCGGTTTCACCAGGGACTCCCAATCCGCTTTAGAGACGGCCATGTAGGCAGAGTCCGTGTCCATTTCCATGAGTTGCCAATCGGCGGGATTGAAATACACACCCATGAAATCGTAGAGGAACTGGAGCATCCTCAGCTTGGCCACCTGGTATACCATACATCCAATTTGGAGGGGCAGGTTGTAACGAATGACCTTTTTGGCTAAAGAGATTTCATAGGTATCATCATCGATGACGTCGACGGACCGAAACAGAGGCGAGTTGATCTTTTTGCGGGCTTGTTTGGTTGTACAGATATTGACGTTGACGTGCTTGCCTTGGTTCGTGACCGTTTTTCCGTAGTAACCATTGCCTGTCAATTTCCAAGATTCACCGATGATGGCCTGACTAGGATCTTGATCGCCTTGACGACGGGCAGACGTCACGATGTCGGCATTCCGCGCGAAACAGGCATGGGGCACGTACTGAAGGACTTGGTACACGCGCGTCACTTCGAGACCATGGCTCATGTACCACTGTAGCAGAGGGGTACCCAGCAAGATTTTATATGCCCACATACTCCCAATCAACATTCGACGAGGTTGTTTCAATACGTCATGTTCCTCAGCATAGGCGCCCATGGTCTCTCCAATGTCAGCCCGACCCACCAGCGTGTTCTTGAAGATAGGCGGGCACTGGGCGAAGAGGGGCTTGAGATGGTCGGGAACATGCAGGTCGCATTCCACAAATCCATACAGGGTCCCGGAACGAACGGCGTCGAAAAGCTGTGGCAGGGTCAAGAGTGGTCGACGACTCAACGGGTACTCGCGCGCTTTAAGGAAGTCGCGTAAGTGTGGGAGGGTCTGGCACATGGTGTGAAATTCACACTCCCACAGTTCGATCAGATCGTACCCCAACTCTTTGACGTAATCTCATTCTCCACCACTTCTGCTCGTAATTCTTCTGCTGATTTCCCACGTCGTTCGTTGAAGCGTCCAGCGCTGAAAGGACATTGGTGGCCGTGCCAGTAACACCCATAAAATTGAAATACGGTCGGTGTTCCTTGTACAAGGGCAAACCCATCGACGGGGAGTCGACGATCTCCTATGCGCTTCTCTGTGGCGTTGGTCTGATGGCGTATATAAATTCCCCGTCGATCGGCTTCCCAATCCAACCACTGGTCGGCGAGATGTTTGTACGGCGTACATTGAGGTGTGAAATGTTGACCGTCTGCCCACCAACGCGTATAATGCCCGCTGGGCATGGGTTGGGCGAGAGACCACAGGTACAGGGCATTGGCGTCAAATCCAATGATTTTGGCACAGGGTTTCCCACCGGGAAGAGTCGTGACATCCTTCTCATGGTAGCGGTGAAAAATAAGGCTCGCTCCGCCGACGATGTTCTGCTTTAAACAATCATACATGTCCTCATCTTTTTGTTGTATCAGCGAGAAGTAGGTAGGACACTCTTGGAAGAGATGGCGAAGCGCGAGACTCGGTAAACTCAAACACTCCTTGAAGATGTCGACGTGCATTTGATGCCGAAAGAGTTGAACCATTTTCTCGGCCGCTTCGAGGAAAGGGACCACATCTAAATTGTTATACCACACCAGGAAATCTCGCAAGGTCTGCATGTGTTGGTCATTCCATACCTGCTGTAGTTCCCGGTACGTGTCTTCCGGACATTCCACTTGCTTGAGATCGTCATAGAACGCGTCCCGGGGTGGCAACTGGGTTTCCTCCAAGCGGTCGAGCGTCGATATGTAGGTGTAAGGGAACTTCCCTTTGGTTTGTGCACAGTCATAGGCCTTCACCCACTGATCGTAGCTGTAATTGAGAGCTAAGTAGTTCCGTACATCCAGGAAATGGAGTGATGTGGTGGTGAGGGCCATGTGGTTGTTGATCTTTTTGATGACGGACTTGATGATATCGCACTGGGCCAAGTAAGGGTAGAGAAATTCCTTCACCATGTTGAGATCGTATCGCCCCGAGTTGAATCCGAGCACCGGTAACTGGCCTAAGTATTGCAGGAAGCGGATTTTCAATTTCTCTGCATACGGTTTAGGTAAAGGCACATCCTGCAGTTGCAGCCCACTGTGTTCCATTTCCTGTCTGTCTCTCTTCTCTCTTCTTTTCCCGTAGTAAACGGTACACAAAGATATTGACGTTGAACAGGGACTCCACGACATCCAAATTCTTGAAGGGGACGCCCCGGAAGTGCCGCGGATCTAGGTCTTGTTCCTGTAAATATTGTCTCCAATAGATATTGGCCACTCTATCACAATTCTGGGGATGACATTCGTTCAAATGAATGGCCAAACACCGGAACAGACATTTCTGGTCTTTGTAGGGTCCATTTTTTCCTCCGGTTAATGCATACAGTCCTTTTCGATTGAGCAGCCAAGGGGGTAGTAGTACAGGAGCACCGATCGGATGATCTCTCATTTTGGTCACGAAAAATGTCACGTTGGCGACCATTTCCACAGTCCACTTGGTATTGGGGCGTTGCAACCGGGCCCATTCCAATGGGTCCAACGTAGTCAGTTGGTCGATGAGGGGCTCCAGTGACGCACGATTGATGATGGTGAATGGCTTGTCAAACACATAGGTATTATTGCTCGGATAAAAATACCGTACCTGGTCCGTCTCTTTGTGCCGTAGAATATAGCCGAATGTCATATTCACTTTGAATGCTGTCACTTGGTCTCTGAAAATGTTCTCGGCATAGTTAGGAAGATACGTGAGGTCCTGTAGCCGGAAATTATACAAGTCTTGAATAGGGCGATGACGGTGGAAACATCGTCGGATGGTGCTCCAATGGCGCCGATAGATGTCACTCACAGGGTGGTGTTCGGGCAAAGCGTCAGCGGGAGGCACAGCTGGATCCTCAGGAAAGTCGTGTTCGCCTCTCACATTCTCACGCGCCAAGGGAGATCTCGATCGGTCACGTCGCCTCATCCTGATCGTATATACTCCTGTAAAATAGAGCCGATTTTGACAATGAATCGGTCACGATTTTCTTTGGAGGGGCAAGGTCAATAGGACTTGCGCTTTTTATACTACTAAAATGTGAAGTAGATTACATCTTACATCTAGCTTTAAGGCCGTGATATGCATATGAAGTATTCTGGGGCATGGTCAGTACTTTCCAGTTTTCCCTTTGTCTACTACTCGCCGATTTTTTTGATTTTTTTATTATTATTTATTTATTTATTTCCTCGAGAGCTACAACATGACACCTCACTCTACCCAATCGGGCCACTAGTACTCCACCTAGACTCCAACATGTCCACCCCGTATGGATTTATACGTACATCGGGCTAATATCCCAGTATATGAGTGTCTATGGGTCAAAATGCATCTATTTACAAGCCTACCCGGTACTTAAAAAAACATTTCATAGCTTTTCCCATCGTATTCTACAATCTCACAGCCCAGAGTAAAATCCATAAAAAAAAACACCACCACCCTATACACGCAAAAAAGATAGAAATGTGCGAATCAGGGAGATTACCTTTGCCTACAAGAGAAACTGAGCTAGACCGAGTTGTCTCCCTTGCATCAAAGGGTATAGATGGGGCTGTGGTTTGAATGGCGCTATTATCCGGGGAAGCCGGGGAAATTGACCTTGGGTAGCCATTTTTCTTAGCGTTTGTTACATAAAACAGACCTGTACGGAATATTTCCACTCTTTTAAACCATCCACACCCAACAAAATTATATCAAACTAATTCATGCATTCAAATGTAAGTGATTCGTATACCGCGGAAGACCACATGAAGGTCCCCACCGATGACGTTCGATGAACGTTCGTGATTTTTCTTTGCTGGTGCAAACTGGACAATAAATGCTCGACACTGGGCACGGTGGGTATCCAAACAGATCTCTACCAGTGCAAACGATCTCTACCATCTGCACAACGATCTCCACCAGCTAATATTACGGGTTTACGAGCAGTGGTATGTACCAGTTTTAGCTTATTTTGCCAGGAAGACCTGAGTAATACTCGGAATGATATAGCGCAGCGTACGCCTAAATATACGAGGAAATATATTTCGTTCTTGTTTCAAACGTGCGTCCTCTGATTATTTCATAATCAGGGACACCGATCGCCCCATCGACGATTCAGTATTGAGAATGTGATGAAATTTACCGGTCTTTAATGTCTTGAATTGAAATTCTGATAGATAGGGGCTACTTTATAAAGAAATATTGTCAAATTCCAGTCAGATTTCACATATATGGGTAAAAATCAGCAAGTTTATGTGAAAATATGAGTGCACAATGTACTTTTCGGAAATTACAATTACAACGATCTTTACCAATTCCTGACAACTATCTCTACAGGTTCGGTGCATGGAAAGTGTTGGACAAAGATCTACAAATCAAGTCGTATGAACAGGCCTAGAACCAGAGATATATTGTGCGGATTTGTCTGATGCCAAGTTGCGCACGCATGCACGAAAGTAGTATATAAAGGCTAAATTGAGGTAATAGCGCTTCACTGCGTATGCGCAGAACCTGTTGTGACGTCAGAATTGGTTTTGTGCGCATGCGTGTGGGTGGGTGGGTGGTGGATGGGTTTAAGATGGCGTCGTGGGTGGGTGGGTGGGTGGTGGATGGGTTTAAGATGGCGTCGTGGGTGGGTGGGTGGGGGGTGGGTTTAAGATGGCGTGGGTGGGTGGGTGGGTGGGTGGTGGATGGGTTTAAGATGGCGTCGTGGGTAGGTGGGTGGTGGATGGGTTTAAGATGGCGTCGTGGGTGGGTGGGTGGTGGATAGGTTTAGATGGCGTCGTGGGTGGGTGGGTGGTGGGTGGTGGATGGGTTTAAGATGGCGTCGTGGGTGGGTGGGTGGGTGTGTTTGGGTGGTGGATGGGTTTAAGATGGCGTGGGTGGGTGGGTGGTGGATGGGTTTAAGATGGCGTCGTGGGTGGGTGGGTGGGTGGTGGATGGGTTTAAGATGGCGGATTGTAGAAAAAATTCAATACTCAGATATAATTGTATTAAAATTCAATACCCTTGTGAATACGTTCATTCTATTTGTGTTAATAAAAATAGTAGAAAATTAAAAAAATGCTTAGTGTTCATTCTTTTTTTCCTTTTTTTTAATAGTAAAAAAAAACCCTAGCTCCAACACGTCTATTTTCATACCCTTCGGCCACCGCGCATGCGCAGAATGCCGATATTTCAACCCCACACCCAGTCCATTAGATGCCCCTTCATGAATGCTTCACATTGATACCTCACTCCATCCCATCGGTCCACTAGGTGCTCCCCTAGCTCCAAAAAGGCTATTTTCATACCCTTCGGCCACCGCGCATGCGCAGAATCACCCTAATTCAACCCCACACCCAGTCCATCAGATGCCCCTTCACCTAAGCTTCAATTTGATACCTCACTCGACCCACTACCCCCCAAAAAAAAAATAAAAAAAAAATAAAAAAAAAATGAATGTCGATATCCGAAAAGGGTATGAAAATAACAGAGCTCTCGTCCAATCAACACCTAGCCCATTAGATGCCCCTTCATGAATGCTTCACATTGATACCTCACTCGACCCCATTGGACCATTAGGGGCTCCCCTAGCTCCAAAAAGGTTATGAAATTTCGGATATGAACATTCATTTTTTTTTTGTTTTTTTTTGTTTTGTTTTTTGGGGGAGTGGGTCGAGTGAGGTATCAAATTGAAGCTTAGGTGAAGGGGCATCTGATGGACTGGGTGTGGGGTTGAATTAGGGTGATTGTGCGCATGCGCGGTGGCCGAAGGGTATGAAAATAGCCTTTTTGGAGCTAGGAGAGTCCCTAGTGGACCGATGGGATGGAGTGAGGTATCAAATTGAAGCTTAGGTGAAGGGGCATCGGATGGACTGGGTGTGGGGTTGAACTATACCGTTTAGGTGTATTGATGATAATAAAATTTAAAGATCACATGTCCAACACATACTCACATAATGAAAGCAAGAATCGAACTTGCGACCCCTCGAGATGAAGGATACCCGTCCAGGTTTCATTTTTTTGAGGTGTACTGAAATGCTCTCTCTAATTTATGCCACGGTATCTATTTTTACATCTAGGTTGAAGATTTATATCGACACTGCTACACACTTTTCGAGATGTGTTTTCACTTTCGATGAAAGCACAAAACAGTCTAAAATGAGTCTAAAAAAATTCACCTACGCTAATATTTTCTAGTGTTTTGTAGAATATAGATTCGCGTTCATTTCTATTTCGTCAAGAAAAAATGTTTTGTAGAATATAGATTCGCGTTCATTTCTATTTCGTCAAGAAAAAATTTTCATCTCGAAAATTGGCAGATTGAAATGTTCTCTCTCATTTTATTACACGGTATCTATTTTTTACAGCTGTCAACTGTTATGGTTTGGTCACAATGTTGCCATTTTCTCCCCTATATTTAGCGTCCACAAAAAGAAGAGTATATTACAGCAATTATGTTCAAGAAAACATCCCGCTAGAAAATTGTCTTCAAATTGTCTGTTGTTGTGGGAGTATAAAAAAATCCTGGTCAACAGGGGCGCGTATATTTCGTGCGACGCTATGTTGCCAATGCATTGAAATTTGAATAGGTTGTCTGCATGGGTTTCAAGGCAAGTATAGTACTAAAGTCTAGCTTACCTGATAAGAGAGTTTAGTCCAGATGTATACCTATATCCCATACTCCCGGGCGTTTGATGCATATCTGGGGCTGTTTTTTCCTAGGTGGGTATAACACACCATGAAGCCTTCATCACGATGCATTCGTATGCTAAAAAAATATGGGTATCACCACCAATCTCATTTCCATATATATTTTTTCGAAATTCACAGATATTTCCATCGGTAAATCTGGTGTTCAGTATACCACGTGGATGAAATGAACGCACATACATGCTCCCTGGTTTGGTGTCGACATCCCAGCGGTTTTCTGTTTCTTGGCTTGTCACGCATTTTTTCGAAATTCACAGATATTTCCATCGGTATAAAATCCGGCGCACACGAGAGATATCAGCTGAGCTAACGCCTTTTACGGCCTCAATTGCCTGTCAGCTCTCTTGTTGTTTCAGCGCACACGGTGAGCAAAAGTTTCAAGAAATTGATTTCAGTTCCCGCATAACGTCTTCTTCAAGTCCACTTTGAAGAGTCGAGCGTATGAATCGAGTCAAAATAACATGCGATTCATTGGCCTGTCCGGTAAAACTGCTGAGCTGTTGGCTTGCGTTCGCCGCACACGCTGAGGATTTGGCCTCGCGAGGCGAAATTATCAAACAAGTTTGATATTTTTCCCCCGGCCTCGCGGTTCAGCCAATGAACTATAAGAAAAACATATATGTGTGCATATTAATAAACCACGTTGGCTGTATAGGTCGTAGAAAATGGGCGCCTAAAAAATGAACACATTTCATTACACTGTTGCGAATTGTTGCCAGTGCACGTGTGACTCAGTGCGTTTTCATATCCAGCTCAAATTGACACGGAGAATTTCGTTACCATTACCAGTAAATTGTAAGTTTATTGCGGAAAGAATTGATATTGCATAAATTCCTGCGGGAAATAGGAAGTACACATATATAAAGAATATTGTCTTGACGTAAAAAGTTTGGACATTTCATATTTACGGAGATATGGATTTTTTATAACTGAGCTGGTTTTTCGTGTAAACCATCGCAGCGAAAAGGGAAACGGCTGTCATCTTCGTTTTGCTATGTCACAAAAAGTGCCCGAATTACTTATTCCTAAATGATTTCATGACGAATCCAACTAAGGTTAGCAAGTATACATATTTTACGATATTGTGAATAACTGTGAGCACATAAGACGTTCTGGTTGCTGAGATCTGAATTTTTGAAGTTTGGCAATTTTCTGACTTCGAGCTTCGAATACCCACCGCCATATTTCTTGGAAGCCGGTTTTTCGTTTGTCATGATGGAAAATCATTAATTAATCATACTTTGAGATATATTTTTCAAGACAACCTTGTATTCATTGAAAATATAAATAGGCGAGTAGTAGACGAAGGGAAAATTGGGAAGTACTGACCATGCCCCAGAATACTTCATATGCATATCACGGCCTTAAGGCCTATGTAAGATGTAATCTACTTCACAGTTTAGTAGTATAAAAAGCGCAAGTCCTATTGACCTTGCCCCTTCCAAAGAAATAAAATCGGCTCTATTTTACAGGAGTATATACGCAGGTCACGTGGGTTGTCACGTCACTTACGGGTTTTCACTAAACACTACCTCCAAACATGGAAGAGTTCCAATTTTTTCCCTTAGACGTCCGTATGTTCATCCTCCAAACCCACAAGAGTTCCAATGTTCAACCGCCGGGGTGTTTTCCACTGGCCTGGCCTGCCCCAGCGCCCCGCAGCGCGCGCGCGCGCGCGTCATCCCGCGTCATCCCCGGCAGTGCGCGCGCGCGCGCGGACGCGGGTGAAAAGGTCAAAGGGTCATCTCCAGGTCAGACGGTCCAATGTCCAATGAGACAATGTTGGGGCATCGCTATAGTCAGAGCTTGAGCACAAAAAAAAGGGGATTGTAGATGAACCTGGGAAAGATGGGCAGTTCCATTTGGACCAATCAGCGGTCGAGAAAAAGAGCCAATCAGCGGTCGAGAAAAAGAACCAATCAGCGGTCGAACAATCAGCCAATCGAATTGGGGTACTCACGGTGTGCTTTCGCTGACGTCCGCGCCTACATCTGGGTTCTTGTATACCCGGGTAATGTTTTTCTGGACATGGATGGGTTACCTTTGGCTCCATTCTAGGCCACTGATTGGCTAATACGGTGTTCAAAGCCACTTTCATGCATTATGCTCATAGAACTTATAGTCATAATCTATACGTGTTGGACGAGTCTCTTCACTCACCGTATACACGTACCTCAATGAAATGCCCGCTCCAAACCTAGACCAAAGACACGTACTTGGTCTGTAGGCTGATTTCATTGGCTCTCTATTTTTACTATAGTGCTCTTGCATTCTAACCTTGATGGGTTACCTAGAACTTATAGTCATCAACATAATCTATACGTGTTGGACGAGTCTCTTCACTCACCGTATACACGTACCTCAATGAAATGCCCGCTCCAAACCTAGACCAAAGACACGTACTTGGTCTGTAGGCTGATTTCATTGGCTCTCTATTTTTACTATAGTGCTCTTGCATTCTAACCTTGATGGGTTACCTAGAACTTATAGTCATCAACATAATCTATACGTGTTGGACGAGTCTTTTCACTCACCGTATACACGTACCTCAATGAAATGCCCGCTCCAAACCTAGACCAAAAACACGTACTTGGTCTGTAGGCTGATTTCATTGGCTCTCTATTTTTTACTATAGTGCTCTTGCATTCTAAACTTGATGGGTTACATTTTGGCCCCATCCTACACCACTGATTTCAGTTTGACTGAATCTCCACATTGGGCATTGATGCATTAGGAATAAAACACACAAGACAGGGTTTTTTGGTGAGATCTCATTTTTTTTTTATTCAGTGAACAACAACAACGTGAGAACAACCACGTGAAAACTCAAGCCCATAACAAGGGGCTTGGAATTAACTGAAGCCCAGAACAAGGGGCTTGTAATTAACTGAAGCCCAGAACAAGGGGCTTGTACATTGAAGCCCAGAACAAGGGGCTTGTAATTAACTGAAGCCCAGAACAAGGGGCTTGTACATTGAAGCCCAGAACAAGGGGCTTGTCATTAACTTAAGCCCAGAACGGGGCTTGTACATTGAAATGATGGGCGGCCCAGTCATATACGAGTACATCGCGGTCCTCGGCCTTGGGGTACTCGTCAAACATCTGTACGATGGTAGATAAGGGTCTTCCCCGGCATCGATGGTACAGGTAAAACAAGCAATATTGTCCGCACACGCTACTGGTCAGGCTTTGCAAAGTTTGACTGTTCCAACACCACGTCTCTGTGCCTTCATCCATGAAGTCTGTTAAATCGGGATGGAGGGGTGGCAGGCCGTACGGGTCAAAGTATTCCCCCTGCTGTTCTGTCAAGTACACGGCCACCCAGTGTTCACCGGGTCGCTCCATCGGGTCCGTGTTGAGAACGTAAGCAGCAGGATACACACGGTCTAATGGAAACACATCTCGGGCGAACACCCCTTGAAAGACCCTACGTGTCTCTGGGTCATTCTCCAGCACGGTGGTTATCTGCTCTGTATCCATGTTAGGTGGAGAAGTCACACAGCACGTTGCGCGCCTTGTCCACTTGAATGATGTTGTCAAACTCGGCGTAGCAGATCACATTGACGGTGCTCCGGAGGGCTCGTTGAAAGTGGATTTCCAACCGTAAATTGCCTTGCTTGGCCAGGGCCAGCTGATGGTCGTTCTCTAAGGTGGGGGTCAGATCGAAACAGAACAACGTGTATCCGTTCCCGTAGTCCTCCCGACTGATGAAATTCCCTTCGTCTTGGTTGATTTGACCGGTGGCTGTAAACAGGCTCTGATAGGCTCGAATGAAATTCGCGCGCCCAAAGTTCGGGGTTAAGGCCGTGGCTGGCACCTGTTGTCCATCCACATGCAGGGCCACAAAATTGATGCCGAAATGTTTAAAGTCAAACGGATTCTCTGGGTAGGCTCCACTGAAACTGGTATTTTCCACACAGGCCAGGATCAATCGCTTGGGTAGTTCCCCCAGGAACAGGTTGTCTTTGTTGGCGGTCGTATTTCCAGCAGACACAGAGAACACTTTGGTTTGCACACGTCGGATAGGGTACTGGGCTGGTTTTGTTTCCAAGGCTTTCATGTGTCCCAATTGAACGGCTGGATTCGGTTTCACTTTTCGGACATACAGGACTGCGTCTTCGATGACAATCTTATAGTCAGCTACATGCGCCTCTACGTTAGTGGCCATCAAGGCGAAGGTCGGAGGCGCCCGTATCAGTCGGATTTTGATGGGGACCTTGTTCAAGAGGTACCGGTCTTGCATGAACATGTCTGCGTGCAGTCGACCCATGAGATCCACCGAGACGCCGTTCGCGGTCAAAGCCTTCCGTTTGCTATATCCCGTATTGTCGTTCTCTGCGCCCATGTGCTCGGCTTTGTCCTGGTAGAATAAAGCGGCTGTCAGTTGAGATTTTTTAGCCTCTCGCCCATGCGACAACAGCGTCTCGATGTAGGCTCGATAGGGGTACGTGTTGGTCGAGTCACTGATGAGTTTGTCGCTGAGAAATATATCCACCTGTTGAAACATCGTGTGCAGCCAGAGATTCGTGGGGCCCACCGTTGCTTGGTCGGCGATTCTGGTGTCATCTCCATTGGTGATCTTGGCTTTCACATACAAGTAGGTATGGGCTAAATCCACATAGGTCGTATCCGCATTACTGATGGTGAACTCGATGGGCCCTGTTGCGTTGATGCTGGAGATCGGAAGATGCTCCACCCATAATCCTTGTTCGGCACTGGTCTGTGTGGGCGGGACGGTCCACAAATCAAATTCACTGTTGGTGGAGGGGCAGGACTCGGCGTGGATCAAGGACATGTTTTAAGAAAAGATATCCCGGGTCTTCTTCGATGTGCGTCGTCGCTGGGTCGGTCGTCGACTGGTGCGTGGTCTCGGTGGGGCAGCTCTTTTATTCCCTACGGTGCGTCGTGCTTTGGCCACCAAGACGCCTCCCGCTTCTTTGGCCCGCCGTTTCAAGGCTTCTTTGGGTGCCGTGCCCCCCAACACATCACCGGCCACTTTCAATCCACTGCGTACCGCTTGTTTGCCGATTGCTTTCACCCCACGTGTCACCAAGGGCAGGAACGTTTTGACGATGCTCCCGAGTATGTTCCCCAGACCATGTCCACGTTGCATGCGTGCACCAATAAACACCGGAAAGCCACCCCCGGCCTGTTGGGCATAATAGTCCATATAGCTGCGTGCATTGCACTCGTAAGGCACCTTCATTATACAAAGTGGGGAGCACGTGCTTGTCGAAAATGAAGCGTCAGCACCACTTTCCCGCGTTGGAATGCCACCGGTCGTCCCGTGTCATCTCTTATATCCACCGTGATCGTGTTGATGTGGGTTTGTCGTACAGGCAGGTAGAGCATGTGGGTGAAACTGTGGGTGACTTGATCGCCATACTTATTTTTAATGGGGACCACCCGTAACAGAGGTGTGTTGATATCGCCCACGATGTGGTTGTCCACCACGTCCGAGTAGACGTAGAGTCCGTACATACCCGACTTCATATCCATCGGGATCTCGCCATGGTGTTCGGTGGGACCAGCGAACGTCTGTAGATCGAAACCCAGCATTTGCTGTAGGATAGGGCTCAGTACGACACTCGCGTTGGCGGTGACGGTAAGCTGTGCCTTGTCGTTGTGTGCGTTGTAATCGAAGTCCACGTGATTCTTGAAGGGATAGGCTTGGATGGGTTTTGAACTATTCGTGACCTGCCGTAGAGCCTTATAATGCAACAGTCTTGACAGCCCACCGATGAACTCCTTGGGAGTATCGTATTGGCCTTCGGGGAGGGTGAGTCGGGTGTCTTTTCCTTCGTAGGTCACCTCGTACCAGACTTCATTGGCTCGCACGTTGTACCACGAGTAAGGGTATTGGATATCCACAATGCCACATTCCCATCGTCCAGGTAAATGCAACGGTTGCGGTAACTGGGTCACGTACTTGGCCACGGTGTTGTCAGGAAACACATCCAGCGAACTGTTACTGGGTAGGGTGAGGTAAAACAT
Source organism: Hanleya hanleyi (assembly GCA_036873755.1). NCBI lineage: Eukaryota > Metazoa > Mollusca > Polyplacophora > Lepidopleurida > Hanleyidae > Hanleya > Hanleya hanleyi. The sequence goes on along the minus strand of JAVTVY010002760.1, from coordinate 16,897 downwards.
GGCGACTGAGCTGTCCTGCTGCTGCTGTTGGTTTTAATAGGTCTTCCAGGCCTTGGGCGGTTGTGTGCGGCGTCGTGTTCGTCGCGGTGACTTGCTACGTGTCACGGCTCTGGAGATGTGGGGTGTCTTGATCAAGGGTGGTTTTTTATAGGCGCGAAAAGAAGGTGCCCGTTGTGGTGGTGTTTTGGGGGGTGACTCCGGTTCCCATTCGGATTCCCAAGAAGGTAGTGGGCCACTCGGCAATTGCTGGGTTTGCTGCATAAAGGCCCAGCGGTGGGGGTTCCCCACCAATTCCTGTGGTACATGCATGTCTTTCAAGCCTTGAGCGAAGACCTCCCATCCTCGAGGATCGGTGTGCGATCTGCGTTGACGCATCAGATCATTCACTAAATCCGTCATGTGGGTGCCGGGGACCACCTGATTCTGTACCAGGAGTTCGCCTTTATCATTCCAAGTCATGTTAGGATTCTGTTTCATCCGTTGTAATACCAGGCCAGCTTGTTTCTTGAACGATGCAGGTACACTCTTCAGCACTTCGTCTTCCACCCACTGTGGGGCTGTGGAGGCTACCCCTGGTAATGGCGGCTGTTGGAGCGGTGCTGAGGTCAGCGGTCTGTCACGTGGTGGTGGTGGTGGTGGTGGTGGTGGTGGTGCTGTTGCTGGGGTAGACAGGGTTTTGTATTGGTCCATGAACGTCATGTACCGTTGAAGCGTCTCATTGTACCGTTGTACTTTCTCACTGTCGCTTAACCCCGGTCTCTGTAAGATCTGTTGCATCTCTCCATCGAGGCTGTTTATGGTCTTCACCGTAGGTGGGACAGGGTAGGGTGATTGGAGGTTTTGCAGGAACCGTGGTTCGACGAGGACCATTTTTTTCGTGTGGTTCATTGTCGGCCGAAGAGTCCACCCAATACTGGACCCAACACGGAAGCGGCCAACGGTGCTAAGATGGCCCCGAGAAAGCCGCCTTTCTGTAACACCTTTTTCTTTTGTGTTTGAGGGACCCGCTTGTGGACTAGGGTTCGGAGACCTGTCTTATGCTTGGCCAACTTGGTCTTCTGAGCCGGAGTCAGTGGTACGTTGCCTTTTAACAGGTTGTACCCGATCTCGCACAGACAGCGTACAAGGTCAGGGTCCGCACCGCGTACAATGGTTCGGACTAACTCGGGTGGGGCCGTCTTCAATACACGGAGCGTGGGAGCGTGCTTCCGTACTCGCGCAGACATCCTGTACAACTAATGCTAGAACCCACAACTCTGCCCTTTTTATCCACCTCACAGACAAAGTCAACCCTGCTGTGGTATTCATTCTTTTATTATTCCCCATCATCAAACACACAGACCCCAGCTGGGGGCGCCACTGTGGATGTGTTTACATTATTTTTGCATGTACACGTGGTGGGTCTCTCCGGGAAAGATGCCGGTCCGTAGTCGAAGGTGGTCGGGGGTGGCTTGCTTGAGGTCGAAGAGCATATACCCGTGCTGAGGGGTTGTGGCATCTTTGAAGGCTTCCAACGCAAACGGTGTGCGGCCGGGATACATCTGTCTCGCCAGGTGCAGCAGTTGAGTGGTATCTCTCGGGTTTTTGAAGACCACCAGGTAGTGGGCATTTAAGCTGATATTCCGATGTTCTTTGTTTTTACTGAACAGATTCTGCACAATGTAGATGATGCTGAGCCGTCGATGATGGCTGCCTTTGGTAAAGAGTTGGGTGACGCGTGCATCCGTCTCCGCCATGAGATCATCCAGAACCACCAAGGTGTCGGGTTCCAAATCGGCCAGGTTGGGTAGGCCTTCCACGAACGTGATGTGGGGCATTGCTGCATACGCTTCCTGCCATTCTCCGTAACACCACACGACTCTGGCAATGGGTGGAGTGATCATGTTGTCGGCGTGTTGAAGGAGCTTCCTGACGAAGTGCGTTTTGCCGGAGCCCGTCGGTCCTGCGATGACGCAGGTGAAGGGATGCTGCCACCGAGGGTCCATGGTTCGAGGTGTATCCGTTGTCGTGGTAACCCGCTCTTGTAAATTTCGTACGAGTGAACTGGAGTGGTGGTGGGTACAACGTGGGTGGTCGTTGTCTGTTCACGTTCAGGGATGGTGCTGGGGGTGGGTACAACGTGGGTCGTCGGTTCACTGTGAGGGATGAAATCCGGTAGGTGTTCAGACGTAGTGGGCGTACTTGGTGTAGGTGTAGAGCTCGACGTGGCTTGTACGCGGGGTGTGGTGGTGGTGGTGACTGGGCTGGATACGACTGGTGCTCTCTGTAGACCGGTTTCGCTGGTGCCTGGTGTTCTCAGTTGGTTAAGTAACGTGCTGACATAGGCTACGTCGTAAAACACACCTCCGTACAACACACTCAGCAGGGTTAGCAATAGCACCCCAAAGCCCACTTGCGCTTTGCGCGTTTTGCGAGACGCTGTCTTCAGAGGCAGCTGCTGTTGGTCCATAGCACTGTAGTCGGACGTGGAATGAAGGAGGACGGCAGTGGTGTCTGGTTTTATAGTCGTTTCACCTGGTTGGCCGCGACCCAGGAATTGAAGGAACTGGGCCAACCTTGCCATTTCACGAAATGAAACAGTTTGCCACGTCGACGTTCCGTTTTCAAAATCTGCTCCACCGTGTAGTAGTCTTGCTGTGTTTTTACAACAGGCTGTAATTCCGTCTCGTAAAACGTCCCCAGCAACGTTTCCCCTTGGAGATCTTCCAGTTCATAGACTCGCCGCTGTCGGGGTAGGCGCCGTTTAATCAGGAAGTGCTCATCGCTCCAGTTGGGCAAGTAACTTTTCTCGAACTTGCCCTTGACTTTACTGATCCGTACAGGGTCCCCGACCTTGTACACCGCCTTCGTCGTTCGCTGCGATGGCCTGGGGTACAAGACACGCCGGACTTGGGCTTCATTGCGTTGGGTCACGGTAATGGGGGCTCTCTCTATACTTCGATGATAGGCTCGATTGTAACCCCTCACCAGTTTCGGGAGAACATCGATGTACCGCCTTGTATTCTTATAGGTGAAATATTTATACATGCGGCCTTTGAATGTCCTGTTGAACCTCTCCACCACGGAAGCCTTGGTCTCGTTGTACGTATGGAAGAAAAACACCTTCTGTTTCTTGAGAAAGGCTTGGAACGGTCTGTTGAGGAATTCCGTGCCTTCGTCGGTTTGCAAATACAAAGGTTTGCGCCCGGTCTTGAAGATGTCTTTGAACGCCGCTATGAGATTTGCCCCCGTTTTCGTCCGGATGGGTACCACCCACGCATACTTGGATAGGATATCGATGCACGTCAAGATATACCGATTCTCATCGTTGTGTTTGGCAAAGGCGCTCATATCCACCAAATCCGCTTGCCACTGGGCATCTATTCCTCCCACGATGACCCGGTTCCGTAGAAAATGGCGACGGACAGATCGATGTAAGGTATAGGTGTCTTGTCTTCTTAACCAATCTCGGACTTGGGCACGTTGTACCCCCTGGGGTTTGGCCGCTCGATAGAGAGCCGACAATGCACTATAGGCCGCCGGACTGTCGGGACTGTAGTATAAGTTATCCAACACCTTCTCCCAGCGCTTCATGGTGACAAAATGATGATGGACCCTGGCTCTATCGTTTATTTATAACGGGTATATCTTGGGCCGGAGTTTCTTTCTGATTTTCTTCGTGGACTTCCACAGTGGCCATGGTAAATGACCAGTCCAACTCATCTGATGACCGCTTGATAAGCACTTCATCCACATCCACCACGGCATCTTCCAATGCAGACCATAGATCAGGGTGAAGGGTAAAATGCACTGTACCTCCATCTAGCCGAGCCAATTGAGCAAAGAAAGGGCCGCGTCGGATGTACACATCGTGACACAAGTGGATGAGGTCGCCGTCCAGTTCACCAGACAACACCCGTTTGAATTTGGTCCAGCCCTCCCGGGACAGACGAATGTGGGCCGGGCACGGTTGTGTAGGGTCCGTGTCTCCCACCACCTCCTCCATGATATCGACCTTATCCGCATACACGTGCAGGAAACCTCGGGGGTCAAGCTGAAATACGCCAGTACTATATGCTCCGTCATGGTCAGTACGTGAATGGTACCAGATTTCACTGTCTCTCGTATTTATAGGGAGAACCCCGTGAGATCAAAGGATCAGGTGGTCATGTCATTGGGCTGACTGAGTCTAGCCGGGTAATCAATGGCATCGTCGTTGGGTTCATGTAGTTGTTCATGGGGTTCAGCCAGCGCGTCTTCCATAGCACGAACCCACGCCAATTGGTCGGGTGATCGGTCGTCCGGTGTAAACAACTGGTCCACAATAGGCACTATTTTGTCCAAGGCTGACCACACAGAGGGGCTTAGGAGGATACTTCGCGTAGGCTCTTGGTAGCGGCCCAGACGTATGAAGAGGGGAGGTACGGAATATACGTAGATGGCATTGTCCAGGTGGATGAGTTCTCCGTCCAACTCACCGCTCAACACCCGTTTAAATTTAGTCCAGCCATCACGCTGTAGCGTCACCGTATTCGATAAAGTCTCAGCGGGCGCCCAGTAAATAGCTTCATCGTCTTTCACCAGGGTGACTTTATCTTGATAGACGTATAACCCCACACTGGGTGTAAGAGGCAGGATGGCTCGTAGGTAGGTTGACATGCTTGCTCTAAATGTCGAACGGTGAATGACACACACTCTGTCTCATCCCTCGTATTTATAGTGTCAATACCACAGCGCCAGGGTCAATTGGGCACAGACTAGTATGAGGCCAACCAGCCGGCGCTGGTTCCGGCGTGAGCGCTCCTGGTCCACAGCGCGAGCATCAAGGATGGCTGTCATAGTCCAGTAGTGGTGAGTGATGGCACGCCTCTCCATCGAGTGCACTCTGTGGAGGACCGCTTCTGTGAACTCGTTCAGGATCTGGCGTCGTCCCTCGTTGTCGTCGCCATCTGCAAACATGGACCGACCACTGCTCGGTAACCCGTGAATGAATTCACCACGGTGGCATGCTGTAAAATGCGAGTCGCATGGGGCTGGATCTCCGCCATGGCTCTGCAACCGTAGAAATGAAGGTGTGGGATGCAGAGGGACGTGTTTTATAGACCAGATGTAGCTCTACGGGTGTAGTCCGTGATACGTACTATTCTGATGGGTTAGTCCAAAAAAGGGAGCAACAACAGCAACAACAACAACACAGATTACAGATCAATCCTTTTATTATGCGTGAACAACATAGAAATGCATGTACTGACCTGTCTGTGGGAGGTTTCCCACAATGGCGTTCACCTTCGCGTCTTTTCGTGTACGTCCGTGTCTTTTCGTTAAAGTCCGTGTATCTTCGGTAAAGTCCGTGTCTTCTCCATCCACCCACAGGCCGCCATCTTGTACCCATCACCCAAACGACGCCATCTTAAACCCATCCACCACCCACCCACCCACCCACCCACGCCATCTTAAACCCATCCACCACCCACCCACCCACGACGCCATCTTAAACCCATCCACCACCCACCCACCCACCCACGACGCCATCTTAAACCCATCCACCACCCACCCACCCACACGCCATCTTAAACCCATCCACCACCCACCCACCCACGACGCCATCTTAAACCCATCCACCACCCCCCCACCCACGACGCCATCTTAAACCCATCCACCACCCACCCACCCACGACGCCATCTTAAACCCATCCACCACCCACCCACCCACGACGCCATCTTAAACCCATCCACCACCCACCCACCCACACGCATGCGCACAAAACCAATTCTGACGTCACAACAGGTTCTGCGCATGCGCAGTGAAGCGCTATTACCTCAATTTAGCCTTTATATACTACTCACGAAAGATGATCGAGTCAGTTCGGTCTCGTCATTGGGAGCTCGGAAAATTACGTACCGGTACACAATGTGCATGACCTTAGTCCGAAGGTTCGAAGTGAGAACGAAGAAATTGGTTTGATATGATGAAAATGATCTCAACACTCTTAAAATGAAAGCGTTTTATTTAACATTATTAATGTCCGAGGTGTTACACCATCATATAAACTGTTATATTTGTAACACTCTCAGAAAGTGATGAAAAAATATCTAACATCATGCTACACTTTACTAGGCTGAATTTAACACTTGTATAGTGTTGTATTGCTCATCATACTGGAATATAATGTGGGATATAAAACTCTTTTTTTTCAACGCTTTTTGTCAATTCTCGGACATTTATAGTGTTACATACGGGTCATTCTCAAGGAAAGGCGCAATTCGTGTCACTCGACCCTAATTTCCTTCTAACCAATCTTATATGGCTGAAAAAATTCAGATTGTTCATATAGTATTCATTTAGTAGAGTACGAATAACTTATTGCAAGCACTGTCCGGATTGATTTTTTGGGGTAAAATTTCACCAGAACCCTCAATTTAGGGTAAAATAGACCTGTCACTGGGTGTAGTGATCTACTTGATACATGGCACGATAAAGTTGCCAGAAATTCTTTTTTCTACATTATTCTACCTTTTTGGCAACCAGCTGCATCTGTTCTTTCAATATATGAATATATTGTTTACAAGGGCAGATTATCTTGTGAAAATGGCATGGGCAAAGGTCTGTCACTGGTTTTCGGGTCATTGGTGTTACTGTAACTGAAATCGGAGCCAAAAAGCGAACGCTCAAATTAGAAACAAAGTTTTGCCACCAGGCGGCTTCTTTTCCAAGCGCGGGTAAACTTGAGATTCTATACGAAGTGTTTTATGAAACTCTTTTCTCTATTTTCGTCATTTCTAGCTCCCAATTTCCAGCGTATGTTTATTACCGGTCACTGGTGTTACGTGTCAGGATCAACATGTAATGGCTCCCGAGTTAAAATATTAACTGGTAATAAAGAAATGTGCGTATGAATTACAAAATCATTGTTTTTGGACCGTCACGACAATATACGAGGGAGCAACAATTAATTGCTTCCAAAATGTCAGTGGTGTTACCTGCATGTCAGTGGTGTTACTATTTGCAGGGTAACACCATTGACAATAATCATGATTTTGCTTCAAGTTTCAGTACAACTTGAACTTACCTTTCTTCCAGATAATACTAAGTTAAGGAGTCTTGTCATATACGTGTTTTGCCCCTAAATAGCTTTCACTTACGGCTGCATTTTTGCCTCTATGAACAAATTGGTCACTGGTGTTACACGAGGTCAGTGGTGTTACTCGAGGTCACTGGTGTTACCGGGTTGTCGCTGGTGTTACATTTCAGTTGGATAAATATTTGAAGAAGAAGAAGCAGTTTTATCAGAAGGCTTTTCATATACCTGTTTTGCCCCTAAATATTCTTCACTTGCAACTGCATTTTTGCGTCTATGAAGAAATTAATCAGGGTTATGTGTTACACGAGGTCAGTGGTGTTACCGGATTGTCAGTGGTGTTACGGATGCAAGAATCGTCTAGAAATTCAGAAACACTTGTTTAAGTTGTCCCATATTTTGAAAAAGAAACAAACTCGATTAGTATAACGTCAGCATCAAGAATAAATAGGTTTATTATGCAGAATCTACATGAATGGTTGATACATGCGGTCCAATTGGCTGATTTTGGTGAGCTAAGTAGCATAATTAGGATATTAATAACAAACTTGTTTTCTTAACTTCAATATTTTTTCATCATTAGCCATAGTTACACGCAATCTATTGCCTAGCTTATGTGTATCTTCCTATTTCTGTCCTCTTAGTGCCCAATATACTGATCATTCCTGTGTAATACCACTGACATGATTGAAGACAACTCCACCGTTAAGCGTTACGAAAAGTTTATTATTCGGAATTTTCTTTTATTGTACGCATTATAAAGAGTTTTGTCAATGGAGACTCTGAAATCAAATCCTGTAGTCATTGGTGATCTTGATTTTGAGATATTTCCCCAAGTGAAAATGTGCCTTTCCGTGAGAATGACCCATACAACAATTTCAATTTAGCACTTTCTGAGAGTGGAAACATTGTCGAGTCCAGTGGCCAACCCTAGATTTTGTGGTGTGAATAGCGGGGGTGTTGATCAGTAGAACTTAAATAAATTAAATGGTCTTAGATCTAGATTTTTCTGTATATACCGGCGAATATCACCACGTCACAGGTGTTTTCGCCAAAATCATGGAAAATACATTTTCTGCGCATGCAGCAAGGCAAGGAATTCAAAGCATAGGCCTACAGATATATCCACATGCATTGTTTTTTTATTGGATCATAAACACACCGGAAAGTCGATAATAAATAAATAAATTTTATATGACTTTACATTTAATTCAAATGTATGGCGTTGAAAACTGCATTTTAAGACTACGAAACAATCTCCAAACTTGGAAACCATCATGTGAGCTATGCTGATATTTTGAACACTGTTTCCCCGTCATGCAATCTTTTTATCATCGAATAAAAAGTGTGGGTCTTCGATCCACTTTTTTATGTAAAAAACTTTGAGTGTTCCTATTTCCATAGTTTTCGCGACGTCATTAACTCCCCTGATAACATCTCTCATCGGAAAGATGAAATGTCCTAAAATAATTGTGTTACGGCAACAGAAAATATATGTACACAATATGTGAAAGTTCTACCTGGATCGCTTTATGATTACGTATAATTATGACATGAAATTGGAATCCGTATCATGTGCTATTTCCTGAAAAAAAAAGGATCTAAATGGAGTCATTTTATTTTTTCGATTTCAACGGCACCACGTATAGGCCAAAATGCCGCCTTATCGTATCATCTCTGTTTTTTTCAATTTCAAATCGCCTTTATTTGTGTACCGGTAAATGTATCTTTTGCCAAAAGCATCAGCGTGTTGATAGCACATTGTTCTTTTCCCCCAACGTAATCATGTTAGGGAGACCCTTATCAATAAATATATATGAAAATCAATAAAGACAAAATCATATTGCCATGTTTGAGCGATCCCGCTCTATAAAATGGAGGAAAAAAGGGGCGTTTTTGCTCAATAACTTTGATTCCTTCAAAACCAATGCTCCAAAACTTCAGGCGCATTAATCTATCTATTATTCCACGTCCTTTAATTAATATGCCATTTTAAGAACCAGTCAATGTTGTTTCAGTAGCGTGACAGATATTTGGCCTATTAAATTAGATAAATAACAAGTTACTTTTAGCAAACGACCGCTTTTATCTCCATTTTAGAGAGCGGGATCGACCTAACATGGTAATATGATTTTGTCTCTATTGATTTCTCTTGTAGACCCATTGGTTTCAGCTTATAAATCTCCCAGAGTAGGCCTATCCCAACACTGTAAGCGCTGATAGAGATCGTTGTCAACTTCAACACAGAAAAGCATGCATATCACAAACTCATGGTAGAGATCGTTGTAAAATGAATAGTGATTTTGATTGAAATTCTTCTCCCAATCAAACAGGACGACTTTGAGGCTTAATTATTTCAGTTACTTGAACAATAAGCCATACTTAAAGGGACAAACACAGCTGGTGTGCAGTCAGATATGCCCTAAAATAGACCATTCTTTGATGATGGAGTCGATTCTCCTAATCGGCATAGCAATCCTGTGTCCCAAATTAAAAAATAACGAAAAGACATCAGGCTTTAGCTTGCACGTGCTATAAATCTAGATACTCATATGGGTACGCTGTGCTATGTGGTTTACAGATCTTTTCGGTGCTTGGCTGATTATTTTGCCTTGACCGGGCATGCTCCTCTCGAACATCTAACAATTTATCGCTTCACGCACCGGTAGAGATAATTTCATTACGGGTAGAGATCGTTTGCACTGGTAGAGATCTGTTTGGATACCTACCGTGCTGGGGTGGCACTGTATCATAGACTGGTCGCAATATATGTATATTGGTGTCCATGGGTTGAACTATTTGGTGTAAAATGTCTGTGGAGCGGACACAAAACTAGACATTTTTTTTCAGGCATATTTTCTCATCGCATGGGCGGAAACAACTGCCGAAACAAATATTACCTCAAAGGCAGCAAACCAGTTAGCAATGTAAGCCTGAACAATTATATTTTCAATGAATACAAGGTTGTGTTGAGAAATATATCTCAAAATATGATTAATTAATGATTTTCCATCATGACAAACGAACACCCGACCGGCTTCCAACAAATATGGCGGCGGGTATTCGAAACTCGAAGTCAGAAAATTGCCAAACTTCAAAAATTCAGATCTCATCAACCAGAACGTCTTATGTGCTCACAGCTATTGACTATATCGTAAAATATGTATACTTGCTAACCTTAGTTGGGTTCGTGATGAAATAATTTAGAAATAAGTAATTCGAGCACTTTTTGTGACATAGCAAAACGAAGAAGGGGGGGTGGGGGGGAGGATTTCCTAGCATAGATATTATTAAAAAATAATTTATATCACATACGTGTACGGTGTTGATTGGTGTTACTGAGTGATGCTGGTCAGCTGTATGTCATCAATGAGGCGAACACGGTACTTTTGAAGCTTCACTTCCTGGGATGACTGTAGGCTCAGACTGATGAAAAACGGTGTAATAGGCTGGTGGCTGGCTGGTGAATTTGCACTGGTAAAATGAAAAAAATTAAAAGGTTCTCCTCAGCTCATACAAGCAGGCAAGGAGGCTGGCAGGCTGGTCAGGTCAATCAGGCAGGCAGGCAGTCAGGCTGGTCAGGTCAGGTGAGTCAGAGTGCTCCGCAGGGTAGTGCAATGAATACACCCCACCCCTAAAAATCGCCTCCTTTTATACGTTTTTCTACAATCCGCCATCTTAAACCCACCACCCACCACCACCATCCGCCATCTTAAACCCACCACCCACCACCACCACCAGCCGCCATCTTAAACCCACCACCCACCACCACAATCCGCCATCTTAAACCCACCACCCACCACCACAATCCGCCATCTTAAACCCACCACCACCAGCCGCCATCTTAAACCCACCACCCACCACCACAAGCCGCCATCTTAAACCCACCACCCACCACCACAATCCGCTGCCATCTTAAACCCACCACCCACCACCACAAGCCGCCATCTTAAACCCACCACCCACCACCACCAGCCGCCATCTTAAACCCACCACCCACCGCCACCACCAGCCGCCATCTTAAACCCACCACCCACCACCACAATCCGCCATCTTAAACCCACCACCCACCACCACAATCCGCCATCTTAAACCCACCACCCACCACCACAATCCGCCGCCATCTTAAACCCACCACCCACCACCACAATCCGCCATCTTAAACCCACCACCCACCACCACAATCCGCCATCTTAAACCCACCACCCACCACCACCCACATCAGCCGCCACAACACCTATAGATTATGTTTATTACTAGGACGTCAGCGAAATACTAGTACCCATCCTCCGTATGGCAGAACTGTACAACCCAAAACAAGTCTAGACATGCCTTGATCACGTGATCGCCATTGGGAAACCCCCACTGGGGAATCCCCCACTGGGAAACCCCTCCACACTTCCTCCACAAATTTTACCCGGGGGGAACAAAAAAGTAGGTCAGTAGGGTCTGTAATGCCTTTACACTACTACTCCCGGTTCACTCAGTACGTCTATTGTGTAAGTCTCCCATTTGTAGCACGTCCTTGTTGGAAGCCATACGCTTTCATAATGGAAGATTTCCATTTTCACTATTTGTTTACCATGTAAAATTGTCATCTTGTCAATAGATTGAGCGATATCAAAGCCAAAAAGAACACTTGGTGTGAGCTATATACATTGTACTAATGATCCAAAAAGCTCCTAGTGGACAGTGCTTTACTACTGATTCAGATATGGCGCAAGCAATTGGTGATTGAAGGCGAGGGTCAAGGGCCCGCTTAGGACTGAGAGGATCCAGGGGGCTTAAATGGTCGGACACGCATTCTAGCGTATTTCCTAGCAATAAAACAAGAATCTTCGCCTTAATAAACTCTATTTGTTTTGCCTGTTTAGTTGTTTCACACTTTTTTTAATATTCGCCGATAAGCAAACGATGATGTTCGCAAGTATAAATAATATAAATATTATATCGTTTCAATCGAAAGGTTCATTAAGCTTTGACCATGGCACCAAACACCAATTTTCCCCACGTGTTCATGGAGCCGAATTGTTTGGCTTAAGAATGTGAGTGAGCAAGAGTGTCTCTCATGCTTATTGGAAAGTAAAATCTGCCTTCAATACATCTACATTCAATATATCCTTCTCTGCCTTGACTTTGTTTTGTTTTATGTCTTAATTTGTTTTTCGTTGATAATATTGGGGGCCCTGACCCAGGACCCCACTGTTCCGCCATTTCTTTGATGAAATAATTGTTGGAGCCATGAAATAATTGTTGAAGCAATGCCAGAAGCCATAACGCATTCTTTAGCTCTACTACATACAGAGGATATCATTCATGGGATGTTTCTTTGTTTATAGAGTTGCTTGAATTTCTCATTAAAAATATCTATGTGAAATTTGGTAACACAAAATATCAACAGTATATAGGTATTCCAATGGATACTAGTTGTGCGCCCCTGTTGGCTGACCTGTATATGACTATATTGTGCATAAAACTAGCCAAATTATGCACTTCGAGATAACAGCATGAAACTTGGCATGATAGTAGCCAAGGATGTCCTGACCATTTTCTGATAAGGAACCACTCATATTTTCCCCAATATTGCCGCCAAATTCAAGATGGCCAACAATATTATCCGCAGCTAGAAGATCGTCTATATAACGTTTGGTGAATGAGAAGGAAAGGGCTTTGAATTGATCGGTTCTTAAAAGCCCCTATATATAAATGATGCAGTGAAGGATATATATCCACCTTCATTGGATTTGAAGGAAACTACAGATAGCTCTACCGGCACATCATATTTAGACCTATATCTCTATAAAATGAAGCAGGCCTTCTCTCTCGTCGACTTTATGACCAAAAAGATAATTACAATTTCGACATCGTAAATTATCCCTTTCTCGAGTAATATTCCAGTGGGACCTGCATATGGCGTACACATATCTCGCCTACTAGCATTTGCTAGATCCTGTGTTAAATGTGACGATTTTAATCAACGTCACAAAACATTATTGCAGAAACTTAAAAAATCAGGGCTTGTGGGGGGCCTAATCGTGTATTTGCGCCTAATCGTGTCAGCGCCAAATCGTGTAAAAAAATTGCGCCTAATAACGTGTTGCGCCTAATCGTGTAGAAAATTTGCGCTTAATGGTGGAACTGCGCCTAATCGTATACGAAATTTGCGCTTAATTGTGGAACTGCACCTAATCGTGTACGGAATTTGCGCCTATTTGTGTAAATGCGCCTAATCGTGTAAGGAGGCTGCGTCTAATCATGTAACTGCTCCTAATCATTTGAACCATCTTGCGCTTAATTCTGCTCTGCGCCTAATCGTGTAGAAAACTTGCTCCTAATTGTGGAACTGCGCCTATTCGTGTAGGAGATTTGCTCCTAATTGTGGAAATGCGCCTATTCGTGTGAGAAATATGCGTCTAATCGTGGAAACGCGCTTATCCGTGGAAATCATTTTGCGCCTAATTATTCGTTGCGCCTAATCGTGCAGAAAATTTGCGTCTAACTGTGGAATTGCGCCTAATTGTGTATAGGGGCTGCGCCTAAACGTGCACAACGTGAAGACATAAGTAGTATGTAAAAGACGGATCAAGTCAATTGACATACTTTCGTCATTTTTAGGCAGGTCACGGGGAGATCACGTGATCAAGAAGTCAAGGTCACTATAGTTTCGGCACTTCCGGTCACCTGACCTTTGGGGGCATGTATTCTTTCGCGGTGATGCGGTCTGGTGGTGATGCGGTCGAGGGAAAGTGCCTCCGTGGACAGAATGTAGTCCCAAATACGCGGAGAACCGGCGGAAATTCTCCGGCAATCTTCGCCAATCTTCGGGACATTTTTGGGGCGATAGGGGCGTCGAGTGAGGTGTCAAAGTGTAGCGCTCGTCCAGGGCGATCGCATGTAAATTGAGGATTTGTCCCGAAAATATAAATAGCGGAACACGGACTTTACCCCTAAAATAGGGGGAAACTCCTATCAACTAGGTCCAAATGGGCTAATATCGGTCCCCGGCTTATCGGGCCTGCCTATCAAGTCATGGGTGGGTCTCTGTAAATGAGGACTTGAGAGAAAAATCCGAGAGCGGGAACTATTCTGGATGCTAGAACTTGGGTCAGTGTTTCCGTATGGTTTAAATGATAATGTCAGTGAGTTTGGCAATGTTACAAACCGCCGTTCAAATATATCCAATATTACCCAGCGATTTAAACCCCATCAACGGAGACATCGCAGCCATGTCTGGAGAAAGTTTAATAGTGCGATGATTTAGTGGGTTTAACTAACACACCCAATAGTACACATAGCTGACGTACAGTTCTGTATGCGTTACCTCTGAGAGCTTTAAATCATATAGCCAGAGATATACAACAATCTGCGTCCTCAGGAAATATAATACCGCCCAAAATCTCTAAAGTATGTCAAGAATAGCGTATTTTCGGTTGTATAGTCCAGTGAACATAATCGAAACTTCCCAAGATCGGCTTTTCTTGAAACTCAACTACTTAGATAAAGGACTGGACGTTATTAATTTACCTCGAATCCTGAATGATCCAGAGGTACGCAATACTGTACCAAACTATTTTAAGTTCACAGAACCTGCTTGCATTTCAGATAAGTATACTAAATCTATAGCCACCAAAATATTCAATTACTCTAATGCTGTCAAGGAGTTTGACTGGAACTTATACACGTCGGGGGGCTATAGTTGTGATTGTGAATCGTCGAACTTTATCTATACACCATGCAAACATGTGACTGATGACCTTGATGTGGTGAGTGATAAGGACCTAAGATTACTCCTGATGAAGGGACCTGAATATAGAGAGCCGAGAAATATAAATCTGAAGGCCGACCAAAAGATAGTCCTGTCTGCTTTGGAACAGTACGTTATTGATTGGTCTAAGCGAGAAAAAGTTGAACCTACAGTACTCGATGATTGGCTGAACCTCACCAAGAGCAAGGTCGTTGAAACAATCCGCCATACTGACGGAAGTACCCTTCCCCAAGCAAAACAAATACTGAGAAGCCACACATCGCTAGAATTGCTAGCAACTCTCCAGAGTAAATTCGCCATAGTCCCAGCAGACAAAGCTCAAAATAATATAATATTCATATGTAAATATTACTATCATCAGGTGCTGGTTGAAGAATTGAGTGTAAACATATCGTCATCAAACACGTCTACTTACTCTCAAACTGCATGTACTCTGGAAGATTTATTTAACAATCACAAAACGTTTCTCAAGGGAAGAGGTGTTTTTCTTCCAACCAAACATAACGATATACCAAAAGTATACTGGACTCCTAAAATTCATAAATCACCATACAAAGCTAGATTCATAGCTGGTTCTAGAAGCTGCACCACCAAGCTTCTTTCAACCCTGTTGACGAGGGCTCTTCAGGAGGTAAAAGCATTTTGGGAAAGGTATTTCGTCACTATTTCTAAAAAACTCTGCAGTTGAATGTATGTGGATATTGAAAAACTCAAAATGTCTTACGGAAGAACTTGATGCTAAATTGAATTTTTTTGAATTGAATTGAATTGAATTTATTCACCAACCAAAGTATAATGAATACAATACAGCAAATTATACCCAAATAGATAACACAGAAATAATTAGAAAATAGAGTTTGATCGGCGGGAGCAACCCCAAGGGGCTTGTAATATCCCTACTGAATACAAGAGGTATATAAACATGGACATCCAGAAATATATGTGAGATGATTAGCAATAAAATAGGGTGTAATCTAAGATTTACGCTTAAGAGGTGAAAAGGAGACTATACCGAGTGAATACTGAATAGAAAGAAAATGGTAGACAAGGTGCAAAGTTATACATTTAACAGATTTATTTTAACTTGGATTTAAACAAAGACATTGAAGTGCATGCTTGGAGATCGGAGGGCAACTTGTTCCATTCTCTGGGGCCTTTAATTTTGGGAATGTGGAAACCCAGATCGGTTCGGAAGAATGGTCTATATAATTTGGCAGAGGACCCCCTTTGGGATATTGATGAACCTCAGATAATTTGGTGAAATAGTTATGAAAAAGATATGGTAGCAGAGAAGTATGATGAACAAATTTCTGACAAAATTGTAACATTAAGTATTGGTTCAGGTCCAAAACGGGTAATATATTGAGGCTGACAAATATAGGAGCAGAATGTTCGTATTTGCTTGAGTGAGAAATAATCCTAATTGCTCTTTTTTGTAAACGAATTAAGGGTTGTAGGTGACTCGTATAAGTGTTGCACCAGACCACATTACAGTAGGTTAGGTACAGATAAATCAGAGAGTAATAAAGAATACATAATGTTTTTTTATTAAGACATTCTTTGATTGCGTTTATCATACCAATATTTCTAGCTAGTTTTTTGCCTATTTCACTGATGTGTTTAGTCCAATTTAATTTTTCATTTTCATTTCTTTCGATGTCATGCCCCATTACAGATAATGCAGGAGTAAATTGCACAGTTTTCTTCGAATTGGGATAAACTAACATGAATTTTGTTTTATTAAGATTCAATGAAAGTTTGTTGCATGAAAACCAATTAAATAATAACGTTAGTTCATGTGACATTGCCTCAAAGAGGAGGCGTGGCTCGGTATGAGATAAAGTAACACTCGTGTCATCAGCAAATAACATGATCTTCAATATGTCCGAGGCTGATATCAAGTCATTAATATAAATAAGAAATAATATGGGCCAAAGGTCACATACCGTATATACATGTATCCACATGGGATTTCTCGACTCTCTATACCACCATCCCTCCTCAGGGCCTTATTGACCGTCTAAGTTCATCAATAGTATCTGTGTTCAAGAAAACTGATCGTAGATATATTAAT
>JAVTVY010002759.1:0-33733 GCA_036873755.1 Hanleya hanleyi | reverse complement strand
TGTATGCTCGTCTTTCCCCATTGGATAATTCGCCGTCACGTGGTTGTCGCTAATTTCTCATATTGACTTCAAAGCGGGTCCATAAATATGATATTGACTCGGTAACAGCTATTTTTAGTAACAGCGGTGTGACATATGCGTGTCTTGTCAGCCAATATAAACAGCCGGTACATTGGCTATCGCCTGAGCGGGTGTTTACAATATGGCTGACAGCAAGCCTGCTGTCGCCGAGAGGGAAGCAAAAATCAGGTTTGCCGCTGTATCAGAGGAAGGTCTCAATCAAATTTTGGACAGGAAAGATGCCTTGAATACCAAGAAGACTACTGACCACGCTGTACGGCTTCTCCGGACCTACCTGAGAGAAAAAGGCCAGGACGAAAATTTTGAGTGTCTGCCTGCCGATAGCCTCGACAAACTTCTATCGAAGTTTTATGTGGAAGTGAGGAATGCCGATGGTGAACTGTACAAAAAGTCTTCTCTGCAGGCAATTCGACATGGTCTGAACCGTTACATGGATTCGAAAGGAACTGAAATTCTGAAAAACAGTGACTTTACCGAATCTAATAAGGTGTACTCTGCTATGACAAAGGAGCTGAAGCGACAGGGAGTAGGGGGCATCAAACATTACCCACCCATCGAACAGAACGATCTAACAAAAATGTACCAGTCCTTTGATCTCCAGGACCCAGTCTCACTACAGCAAAAGGTTTTCACTGATATAATGCTGTACTTCGGGAGAAGAGGAAGAGAAAACCTGAGGCTTCTAAAGGTGTCGGATTTCGCCCTTACATCGGATGCAGATGGAAGGAGATATATCTATCTTGTGAATGATGAGCTGACTAAAAACCATCAGAATGATACAAACACCGCTGACGGCCGAATGTATGCGATCGATGGTAAGTTGTATAATACAACTTCAATCTCAAAGCTAAAATATTCTCTATCAACAAAAACAAGGTAGGGAAAATTCCCCAATTGAGGTAGGCTACTATCGTACATTACTCTGATGAAATCTTACATGATGTATCCACAACTCCATTGTAGGTGAATTATAAAATGTGCTTAAAACATGTATAACGGAATGTGTAAAAATTGTTTTATAATAAATAAATTTGTGTAAAAGTTTAGTTTAATAAATAAATAAATAAATAAATTTAATTTATTCAATCCATCAGGCAAGTATACTAAACATTGTATATGTTCCAAATGTATATATACAAAAAACCTTGAGAGTAGGTCCTAAACAAGTATTTAATTTTGTAATATTGCAGATGATGACCTGTGTCCTGTCCGATCCTTCCTGTTGTACCGAAGAAAATTGGCCAAAGGTTACCCATACCTGTTTCAGCGACCAAGCAGAAAAATAAAGGACCACCAGTGGTATGACAAGATGAGTTTGGGACATAATAAATTAGGAGCGATGATGGCCGACATCAGTGAGAGGGCGGGATTATCTCAACGTTACACCAATCATTCATTGAGGGCCACAACAGTGCATGTCTTGGATGCAGCACAAATTCCTGGTCGTCACATAATGACTGTCACAGGACACAAAAGTGAATCCAGTCTCAAAACCTACACAGGTTACACTGATAATGAAACTAAGCACAAAATGTCTTCTCAAATTAGTACAAGTCTTAGACCAGGTCAAGCCGACATCTCTGATTGTCATAAGACAGTGCTGGAACCATTATCAAATTCTCAGTTTGATAATTTGATAGATGACCTGCGTGACAATGATGGAATTGATGACCTTCTCATGAGTATTGATCTACCCTCTAACCCTGTAGCTCAAGCTGTAACTGTGCCCAGCAAGTCGTCTACGACTATGAATCTCTCACGCAATATTGCCTTTCCGATCCCTACTGGCATGATCAATAATTATGGCACCATTAATATAAATTACCAAATTCTGGACACCAGTAAATAAGTCTGTAGGGTGCTACATACCTCAGACAGAATTTTACCATGTTTCCAAACTTTAATTTTGCCATATGTTGGCCAATTGAAACATAAGTTGTGTGTTTATACCGACAACTACATGGGGAATTCGCAGTTAAATTATTTCTTTATAATTGTTGAACGTTGTTGAAAATATAATAAATGTTAGAAGGACCGAACAGTATGTTCTGTTATATTTGTACTATATATTATGTTCAACCTGCTATCACTAACATAATAAATTGGTTATGAGAAATCCGGGGTCATATAATAAAACAATTAGAGTCTTTTGATATCGGTCAATATGTGGTTTTGTGGACCTGAGAAAACAATATTCGGCCTCGGTGAATATTGTTTTCTCAGGTCCACAAAACCACATATTGACCTCATCAAAAGACTATAATTGTATATTATTACCTGCGGCACGCAGGTCTACGGGAGGCTCGCGTTGTTGTTCTTGTTACTTTTTGAAATGCGCATGCGCTAAGAGAGTGTGATCTCTGCCACACTTTTCTTTTCAACCTCCGATCTTACATGACAACACTGTCTTCAAGCGCGTTTGAATTCATTTGCAACTATATTCGGTGGAATGAATTATTGCTTCGTTGATTTTCGTTCAGACTTCAATTCTCTTACGTCAGTCGCTTAAAAACTGTCGGTCGTCACATCAGTCACTGTCTTCAGATATTACCATTTTCATTGAACAGTATGCACATGTATATACAATTTAAGATCCTTGGATTTCTTATATACCAAAGAAGATGAGTCGCAACCTTGTCGGTGGTTCAGCTAATTTGCATACAGTCACATGCGACTGTCTTAGAAAGTAGAAAAATAAGTTCACTACTTCTAGTAATCATTTTATCTACCCAATCTAGATAAAAGACAAATTGGTGAAGAAGCATAACAAGTAACGCATTATCATTATGATTAACATTGAATAATACTTGGTATCAAATTATAGATCATGCATCATAAAAACAAACGCAACAATTACGTTTCAGAAGTAAGCGGAACAACTCAGCAACTTTCACCGAATAAAGATGTTTAACTTTACCCCCAAGCAATTCGCATATATGGAAATATGTTTTGAAAGGAAGAATAACTTTTTCCCTCTGTGGGAATCGAAACAATGACCCTCCAATCCCTGGACTTGCACTTAATGTCTTAGCTATACCGACTCATTGATAATACTCAAAACTGACTTTATGCGCAAACGGTTTTATAATACATAAATGACTATGTAGTACATGTATTTAATGAGTCCGACAACCCTATGCGCGAACAGTACGTCATAGTTGTGCAGTTATATTGTGTACTTTCGGTTACAAGCATGAAAGTTGGCACATAGCTATTTCGAATGATCCTCTTTCGGAACACAGTCCCTCTATCCTCATTCTCGCAAGCCAGGGCCTTGCTTCGCTGGTATTGATGTTCTCGTCCACTTCCGCACTCATAATCCCTTTAGAATTGCATTAATCACTTCCGTAAAATCAATACTTATGTGCATCAGCAGACAATGGGCAGAAACATGTTGCCTTTGACATCATTCTTTCAAGTCAGAGCCCATTTCTGCTAGAACTTACTGGTTCTACACTTCACAATTTACGTTACTTTGTCAATCAGTTTTACGAATGAAATTACGTCATATATTAGCAGATACTGACCATAAAAGCGATCTATTTGACCTCGTTGTCAAAAGCTAGGACCTTGATTTCCTTGAGAGTTTTTTAAATTTATTTTGATACTTAGATACCTTTCATATTGACTTGGAAGACATTTTCGCGAATGCAATAATTTGATGTACCAAAAGATAATAACGAGAATTCGACATGATTCTCTTATACACACAGACCTTGTTTGGTGAACTAACCCTGAAATTTCGCACTTAAATCACCTTCCGAATGACTTAATGACAAACATATTCGCGAATTGATTATAGGGAGATATCCATAGATACTGACAAGAAATGTTTCTTATTTGCAGAATTTGATTTAAAAAAAAATTTATCAACCTTCGAAAAGGCTTGACCAAACATGTCGGATGAGGTGATATCTCCTAAGGATGAAATAGGTAATCATTTGTATAGAAGGAGCAAACCATGTATTGATATTGGCTTGCTGCATGGAAAAGAGTGTCAAGGTACCGTATTTAGTTTGCAGATGATAACGCACATAAATGCAGAAACTTAATTTATTATTCTAATCGAATATCAAGACTGTCACAGGCCTCAATTTGAATCGTGAAAAATGTCATTATGCCTCTTGAACAGTTTGATAAAGCCTTCAACCCCATTCCATAGTTTCACAGATCAAAGTGATAGACCTGATAATAAATTCATTGAAAATTAACTTTGACGGAAATATAAATTTTCCATTTTGCTCGGCAAAGTAAGCGAGAAGGGAGACTGAAGAGCGTAGATGTTCGCGCTATGACTAAATCCTTGAAATTTGTTTGGATTTCCAAATATTTGAAAGCCTTTTTGATTTGCAAAAATCAACGGCTGAACGGAATGTTTTGAAACTTGGAATTCACGATACTTGTACCAAGACATTGCCAAAGCGATTATTGTGACTTCGTCTGTCAATTCAGTATAGACGGCACGGACCAGTCAACATCGTCGGAAGTTGAAAATTACTTCCCTTGGCATGAAAACACTTGCAGATGGCGCTTTTTTTCTACAATTACCACTACCTCCGCTGATATGTCTTTCACTGTATTATTGCCACTGCCGCAGGTTTTGACTACAATGTAGTCATTTCTCACTTGTTATATGACTGTGTATGCTCGTCTTTCCCCATTGGATAATTCGCCGTCACGTGGTTGTCGCTAATTTCTCATATTGACTTCAAAGCGGGTCCATAAATATGATATTGACTCGGTAACAGCTATTTTTAGTAACAGCGGTGTGACATATGCGTGTCTTGTCAGCCAATGAAAACAGCCGTTACATTGGCTATCGCCTGAGCGGGTGTTTACAATATGGCTGACAGCAAGCCTGCTGTCGCCGAGAGGGAAGCAAAAATCAGGTTTGCCGCTATATCAGAGGAAGGTCTCAATCAAATTTTGGACAGGAAAGATGCCTTGAATACCAAGAAGGCTACTGACCACGCTGTACGGCTTCTCCGGACCTACCTGAGAGAAAAAGGCCAGGACGAAAATTTTGAGTGTCTGCCTGCCGATAGCCTCGACAAACTTCTATCGAAGTTTTATGTGGAAGTGAGGAATGCCGATGGTGAACTGTACAAAAAGTCTTCTCTGCAGGCAATTCGACATGGTCTGAACCGTTACATGGATTCGAAAGGAACTGAAATTCTGAAAAACAGTGACTTTACCGAATCTAATAAGGTGTACTCTGCTATGACAAAGGAGCTGAAGCGACAGGGAGTAGGGGGCATCAAACATTACCCACCCATCGAACAGAACGATCTAACAAAAATGTACCAGTCCTTTGATCTCCAGGACCCAGTCTCACTACAGCAAAAGGTTTTCACTGATATAATGCTGTACTTCGGGAGAAGAGGAAGAGAAAACCTGAGGCTTCTAAAGGTGTCGGATTTCGCCCTTACATCGGATGCAGATGGAAGGAGATATATCTATCTTGTGAATGATGAGCTGACTAAAAACCATCAGAATGATACAAACACCGCTGACGGCCGAATGTATGCGATCGATGGTAAGTTGTATAATACAACTTCAATCTCAAAGCTAAAATATTCTCTATCAACAAAAACAAGGTAGGGAAAATTCCCCAATTGAGGTAGGCTACTATCGTACATTACTCTGATGAAATCTTACATGATGTATCCACAACTCCATTGTAGGTGAATTATAAAATGTGCTTAAAACATGTATAACGGAATGTGTAAAAATTGTTTTATAATAAATAAATTTGTGTAAAAGTTTAGTTTAATAAATAAATAAATAAATTTAATTTATTCAATCAATCAGGCAAGTATACTAAACATTGTATATGTTCCAAATGTATATATACAAAAAACCTTGAGAGTAGGTCCTAAACAAGTATTTAATTTTGTAATATTGCAGATGATGACCTGTGTCCTGTCCGATCCTTCCTGTTGTACCGAAGAAAATTGGCCAAAGGTTACCCATACCTGTTTCAGCGACCAAGCAGAAAAATAAAGGACCACCAGTGGTATGACAAGATGAGTTTGGGACATAATAAATTAGGAGCGATGATGGCCGACATCAGTGAGAGAGCGGGATTATCTCAACGTTACACCAATCATTCATTGAGGGCTACAACAGTGCATGTCTTGGATGCAGCACAAATTCCTGGTCGTCACATAATGACTGTCACAGGACACAAAAGTGAATCCAGCCTCAAAACCTACACAGATTACACTGATAATGAAACTAAGCACAAAATGTCTTCTCAAATTAGTACAAGTCTTAGACCAGGTCAAGCCAACATCTCTGATTGTCATAAGACAGTACTGGAACCATTATCAAATTCTCAGTTTGATAATTTGATGGATGACCTGCGTGACAATGATGGACTTGATGACCTTCTCATGAGTATTGATCTACCCTCTAACCCTGTAGCTCAAGCTGTAACTGTACCCTCTAACCCTGTAGCTCAAGCTGTAACTGTGCCCAGCAAGTCGTCTACGACTATGAATCTCTCACGCAATATTGCCTTTCCGATCCCTACTGGCATGATCAATAATTATGGCACCATTAATATAAATTACCAAATTCTGGACACCAGTAAATAAGTCTGTAGGGTGCTACATACCTCAGACAGAATTTTACCATGTTTCCAAACTTTAATTTTGCCATATGTTGGCCAATTGAAACATAAGTTGTGTGTTTATACCGACAACTACATGGGGAATTCGCAGTTGAATTATTTCTTTATAATTGTTGAACGTTGTTGAAAATATAATAAATGTTAGGAGGACCGAACAGTATGTTCTGTTATATTTGTACTATATATTATGTTCAACCTGCTATCACTAACATAATAAATTGGTTATGAGAAATCCGGGGTCATATAATAAAACAATTAGAGTCTTTTGATATCGGCCAATATGTGGTTTTGTGGACCTGAGAAAACAATATTCGGCCTCGGTGAATATTGTTTTCTCAGGTCCACAAAACCACATATTGACCTCATCAAAAGACTATAATTGTATAATAGTGTAGTCTTCGCAAAGAATACGGACATATTTTCAGACCATCTGATAAATAATCATTTTACATCAGATAAAGTATTAACCAACCACCATTAACGCCGACTATTGAAAACAACAGAAACGTAAATCAATAAATGGATTTCCCATTTTCATCTCGACAAGTGATGTATAACTCGCGCTGCGCGCACGATGTACATCACTTGTCTCGAGCTGACAAATCGTGATGTCCCACTCTATAACATGCAATAATTGTATATTAACCCACCACTAGTAATGCGGACTAATGGAAACAATGGAGACGTAACTTTATTAATGAATTTCCATATCTACCCCGTAATTACTTTTCCATATTGCAGAGAGATTCGAGGGGATCAAATTATGATATAGGCAATAACAATTTGCTTTGTCGATAAAGTGTAAAAAGATTTACGTAGATGTACTGTGGGGTTATATTCTGCCCTTCTGCATTCTTTCGGACCACCGAACTCGACTAGGCTAAAATATACCTTTTTCAGATTTTAGTTTCGAGCGTTCGTTAAAATAGCAAACGGAGACATATTTTAGGAACAGCAATTAATTGCTGCTTCTACAATGGAAACTATTGGAAGATCAAAACTAAGCATATGATCTGTAGTACTAGACTTATGAAATACACAAGAACTGAACTAACCCTGGTCGAAGGGCCACAGCGAAACTTATTCTTATCAACTGTATAGATTTTAAGATTGTAAGAGATTTTTTTTATCGAGCGACTATTTTGGAAGATCTCTTTAGTCGGGTGAGGGAGGACTGTGCCTTGGGTTATTTGGCAGAAATCGGCTTGTTGCATTAATGTTAATGTGTGTATGTTTTAATGTGTTAGATTATTAAGTTATTGGCTTGAGTACTTAGAATTTTGTTTGATCGTCGTTATATAGCTGAAATATTGCTGAACGCGACGGTAACGTTAATTCTCTCTCTCTCTCTCTCCGTATGAAACCATGGACTTCTAAGATCATCGCAGTATTTATATGAACAATCACAATCAAAGCCTGACTGAGATCCATCATCCTATAGATAACGAATTTACAACGAAGATCATATGGATTAAGAATACTGATCAGCTATATGGATTTAATAGTTTTGGAACATCATGATGTCTTGCCGGCATCGTTGAAAACGATGTTTATGTTTATGTTTATGTTGATTGTTTTTTTTTATTTGGTGCTGATTCCGTTATACGAATTAGGTCTTTGGATTATCGACGCAGAAATGTTTCAGTGGACGACGGCTGGATATTGAATGACGGACTAGACTATTGTATTTCTCTTATTCGATCATGTGGTTGAGGTGTTATTGACTTTGAGTGTGTGTTTGTGGCGAATTATGTGATTATTTTTGAAAAATCATTAGAAAGCATAGAAAACGTCAAACAAAATTGAATAAGGAAATTGGAAGAAAAATACAACTAAATCAAATGGATTCGAGAAAAAAGGCCGGATAGGAACGGCCAGCAAAAAACTCCAATGATATATTATAACGTAATGTAAACTTCACGTAACAAATATGTTCACGAATACAAACTGTAGCTCAACCAACATCTCTCTGACTCTAACAAGTCTAAATTATATAAGATACGGCTGTAAGTATGACAGAAATAAAACATTGGATTCCATTCCCAACAATGTCCAAAAACGCCAGAATCTATACTGTGGCGGAGTGCATAATAATGTTGCGAGGTCTAGCGCTAGTATCAGTCTAAATAATAGGATTTTACTTCGTCTGGTAGAAAAACTAATTATATTAGTAGGCTTAGTCTGACACAATGTGTGAATAAACGACCAGTCCATGTGAACGACCCTGTTATTGCCATAATTCGAAGTACGAACCACAAACATTCGAAGTAATCAGATTATTAACGCTAAGTACTTTCAGTCTTGTCAGACTACCATTTCCAGACAATAATTCAGGTATCAGATCTGATGACTATAGAAATAGATATGTTTTGTTAGACACGCAATATAAGTGGAAGGGTCCTCGTGAAATAGAGTAGAAGTCTTCGCAAAGATTTATGTGAACTGATGCCACTTTAATGGATGAATGGCGGGCCAGACGCGTCTAATATCTGAAACATTGTACCAGAATACGGACGTGTTTTCAGACATAATCATCTTACATCAGATAAAGTATTAAACAACCACCATTGACGCCGACTAATGAAAAAAACAGAAACGTAAATCAAAAAATGGATTTCCACATCTATCCCGGTATTATTAGTATTAACCCACCACTAGTAATGCTGACTAATGAACACAACGGAGATGTAAGTTTAAAGAGATGCAAATTATGATATAGACAATGACCATTTCCTTTGTGGATACAGGTTAAAAAGATTTACGTACATGACCTGTGGGGTTATATTCTGCTGTTCAGCATTTTTTTCTGGCCACTGAATTGATATCGATGCCCATATTTGGCAACCAAATATAGCATGCATCATTAGCTCTTTGTTCAGTGCATTTGAGCGGAGTATCCTACCGAGCTATATCTCCAGTTCGTTTACCACATCCCCAATCGTTCATGGTACATTTATATTAGATGAAATTGCCAAAAGCAACAGTCTTTGTCAAACCACGTGTGGGTATCACAGAAAAATTACATCACAGCTGAAAACAACAGGAAAATCATTGACTGACTCGCGATTGGTTGATATCTGCACTGGTACTGGTACTTGGGGAAATCAGTGAGAAATTCTTATTGCAAATTTCATATGAATTTGCCTACTATATTTTCCACACAACGGTGATAAATGAAAGCCAATTTTTTTCCAACGCCAGTGTTCCTTTTTGCAAGATAGACTTGATTTTGGTGTACATTTTTGTTGATGTTTTTTTCTCGTCCCAATCTTTCAACTGTAAGACAAAATGACCTACAATTACCTTCTTACAGTACGCATCTCCCTGGCCCCTAATATATCCAGTCTATCCTCATCTTGTCTTCGAAGCCTCGACGTTGATCTCATCAAGTAATCTAATGAGCTCACACACCAATGCCCATATAAGCTCAAGCTCTCTGATGATAGCTGAGAAAATGGGATTTCAATTTTGGGTTTCAGCCTCATAATGATGCGTGTAATATTCTGACTGACCCCTTGAGGACGATCAGATAACGGTCAGATATTCTTGTCAGGCGAGCAGGTGGGTCATGGTGAAATTATGCGCATACAGCTAATTACTTCTTTTTAACATGCCATACCGTCTTCTCCTCGTCATTTTTATTCATGGGGGATAGTCTTCGGTTAGCCTATTCTAAAGCACATACCAAGAATCTAACGATTCGTGATATGTGTTGTATCTCAGGTACGCTTTTATTGTACCTGTTCATGTGGCAAGTTCCAGTAACGCAATGTTGACGTACACTAGCATGAACTATACTCTCGATTCGATTCTACCTCAGTAGAGAGGATTGCAATTCAGATAACGTCAACTACATTTTTCATGTTCGAGAATAAAACCCTCTACCTTCTAGTACATTCGTTAGAACCTTTAGCGACACAATGACGCAGAGTGGTTAAACCACAGTATGATATAACATGCTATATCTTCATTCCAGCAACAGGAACGCAACTTGGCTGGGTGGTGCCTAGTTGGCTTATCCCGATATGATCGAAACATTGTTGAAAGCGACGTTAAATACTATTCACTCAAACTTTATCTTCATTCCACAAGCCAGTATATTTGGTTTGAAAGAGGTGTATCTGATAAAATAATTCAAAATCAGTGCAGCCTACTAGTATAGCTCGCGGACGAGCGTCGCATTCTTTAAATATCTTCTGTGTTATTGGCACCATTGTGTTTAATTCGAACTGTTGTCACATGAAGGCTTTGGGAAACTGTCTATAATGATATTCCGTACGTCTGATTCTCTCTATATGGCTCAGGGCAATACGGGCATGTGCATCTGACGGTTACTTGTGTCAGTCCTTTATTTGATCGGCAGAATACGGCTTACTGACTCTTTTCATCGTCGACTATGCCAAGTTTGCGGCTGCGAACCGTTTTTGACTCATGAAGTTGATACACGTCAATAATGCTGTGATCACTTTTGATGGGTTGGCTTCACAGGACCTGATGGAATAAGATGACTCGAGGGTATTTACGCATGTTAATGTCAGATAGTTGCCAAGTGTGCATGTGATTGAGAGATGCTTTGCCACACTCGTTTTGTCCCATCCAGAAGCTGATGGATAATTCTCTTTTACAGTCGTCCATTTTCTCTTGTCCAACGATTCTGTTTTTCCCTTTCGGTCATCGATTCTGTTTACCTTTAAGTCTGATTACTGATTTTCGATCACAGTTTCTCTCATTTTCTTCTGTTTATCGATTCTACCCGCTCTGCGTCTTCAAATTAATGAATGTTTAATGAATTTTCTCGCTTTCTTGATAGATTAAACGCCCGTGTCCTTGTCTTGGCCATTTCCTGAAGGATGGTATTTGTTTTGTATGTCTTCGTTGTTCCGGGCCGCTCTTTCTTACATGAGTTCAATGTTTTTTTGACTTCGTTATCTTTCTCGGCCTCAGGATTTCAGAAGTTTGCACCTCTTTGACACATGAATTCACGAATGTCTTGAGCTTTATTATCAAAGAGCAGGCCGAAATCTTGTTTTGCGCTTCAGAATTACAAGCGTCTAGTCCGTCATTCATAATTCAGCCGTCATCCATTAACGAATATCCGCGTCCATAAAAGACCTATTCCATATTCCATATAACAGTATTAGCACCAAATTCAAATATACAATCATAGTATACATAAACATAGGCTAGCTTCCTGCAAGAGAGAAGCGGTCAACAGTTTTCAATGATGCCGACAAGACATCATGATGTTCCAAAAATATAAAATCCGTATCGCTGATCAGTATTCTTAATCCATAATAATCCTTGTAAAGTAGTCATCTAGAGAATGATGTATCTCAGTCACGCTTTATTGTGACTGTTCATATGAGCACAATGAAGATCTTGAAGTACATGGGTTCATACGAATATCGATCTTCATTGTCTCAATCCAAGAATTCGATGCTCTGGTTTATGTAACATCGTCTTGAGATTCAGCTTGCGCGCTCAGTTGTATAGCTTGTGTGTCGTTGGTCGGCGATACACAATGATCTGTCCTACACCTGTATCTTTGTAAATATCCAAACAGAGCTCCACACCAAAAAGAAAATATGAGTAATTACCGCCTCATTAAACGGTCCAGTCGCAGGGGAGAATCTCTCGTTTATTTGCTGCCTCGGAATCTGTCATTTTAGCCTCTTTGGATTGTGTTGTCTTGAAACGGAGAGGCCTTCATAAAACTCCCCCCCCCTCTACATCGTCTAACTATTTGTATTACTCGACGTTAGGGTCATCTCCTGAGGTCATTCTTCCCATTAACTGGGTTTATGTTGTCGATGAACGTCTTTGTCATCTTGTGAACGACAGTGTATGGATCAAACTTTCGAGTTATTTTGTTGCAAATTCTCAAGTGGCAGTCGAGTATCTCTTCATTGGAATGCTATTAAAGGCATAGAGGCATCCCTGAATCCTAGCCCAACTCCTATCGGTTTCGACCTTTTCTTGAGCGTAGATGATTGTTTGCCATTGTGGCCGACCTCTTCACTAACACGAGGATGTTCTGGTTGAGGGTATCGTGTGATCTGTTGTTATCATGTCGGACAGTCGTCGTGCTTCATCACGATTGTATATAATAATGATATCTTTTGGTCGGGAATCTTTCGCACTTTTCCAGTGGCACACATGTCGAATCTGCACTCTGGAAACAGGCTGCCAAAAAAGAGTCAATGCCAATGATCTGAATTTAGCTGACCCATCCTTCTGGGTATCTGCTGTGATATCAATATGTGGGGTGTCTTGAGAAGCTTTCTTGTGGAGTCATATGGTTGCTTTTTAGTCGCCAGACGGCTTCAATATTTCCCACCTCGCATATCGCTTCAATTTATTACCTGTATATGGTAGGATTCTGCTGGTGAACTGTTAGTCCGCAAGGACAGCCCTCTGTACAAATGTATAAATGGAGGTTTATTGTTTTGGTGGGAAATTTAAGCAGTACGACGTCGGGCATTACGGGTTAGTTTTTCTGGATAGTCTTGCATTTACCAGGTTTAACCCATGTTGATACGTTTACTCCATCAGACGTCCTCGGCCCTCCTCTGTTAACATCAGAAGTGTTGTTTGTTTGGGCTGATCAGTCATCACAGGTCCCGAGCTAGCTTATCTAGTTCCGCTTAAGCCGGTGCCGTGTGGATACTTGATATGTACAGCTGCATATAAAATCGCGCCTGAGGCAATAAGGCTACGTATTCTCGGGTTCGAATGTGAGGTGTCGAGATATCGCTCCAATTCATTGTATGACTGCTTCAATAGGAGTGCTTCCTGTACAAGATCGTTGTGTAGTAAATCTATCTGTCTCCATTCATACTACTTTGCTCAGTTGGGTTTATATTTCCTTCTGCAATGGTCTGTGACTTCATTTCAACAACTCGGTCAAAATAGAAATTTATAATATAACCCCCTCTCGTTTACCATGTGTGGCAACATTCACCCAATTCCCGTTCATATTCATGTTTACTAGTAACAGTGGCCATTAATTTCACCTATCCTTCCTCGCATCGATGTTTGGCAATCATTTCCACTCTTTGGCGCGCGGTTTACTATTACACAGTGCTTTGTCTCGGAAAAATGGTGTCTTGATCTTCCAACTCTTTCCATTTTCACTCTATTCATTTTGAAATCCCACACGCATTTCGGATAGTGTTCGCTGACTTCGAACTTATTTAATCGGCCCATTTCCATGTAGCTGATTTCGATTTGAATTATTCTTGGACGGGCATATTGATTGACACTAATTGTTGACCAATATTATTACGAGCGAGTGTTCATTATCATGTTTGATTTCCCTTTCCTCTCCTTCATCAGTATCCCTTCATCATCTCTGTCAAATGACAAACCTGTCGTATTCTTTATATTGATAAGATTTATTGTTCTAAAGAGCTGAGCGCAAAATATAATGCGATATACGATGGAACGCAATAACATGCATTTGCCGCAAGAGCAGAAGTATGAAGTAGCAGTAACCTATACTTTAACAGTATGTAACCATAGGTGTAGCCTATTTTCAGGCTAATATATATGAGATGCATATGTTGCCCTGTGAAGATGTGGCACCAACACATTCTTCCCCGAACATTTATTCCTTAGATGTTATTGCCTTGAACGCTTTATATCTTCTCAGTGTGATATCAACATCGTCTTCGTAATCATCGTCTTCTTCGCCTAATGAAACATTTCACTTCCATCATCATCATCATCACCATTATCATCATCGTTGCTCTCCACATTGAATCTCTTTTCTGTACGATATGCTGGTCGATCGTCGTCATCATGACAAGAAACAATCTCAGTTTTACTCTCTCCAAGTCTGGACTCCTTGTCACCACATTTTCGATTAATCTTCGGAAGAGGAAACTTGCGTAACAATATATCTTCGGGAACATTTCTGTTGGATTCCTTCGAAATTCGGCAAGTATATCGGTTTCTACTACACAATTTTACAGCTCTTCGGAAATTTAAAAAAGTCGGACTTGTTTCATCGGGTTTCTTCTCTTCAAGTGTTTATCTATGTATTGTTGGATTGTAAATACGACTTGGATCACATAGGTTATATTCGCTTTTCATAGAAAGAATTTCCTGTCTAGATTTAGGATGATTAACTGACGCATAATTAAAACACTAAATTAAAATCCCCACAAATTATACAAAATGTGTTATCTATTTCATCAATTTTATCGTAATTTTGTAAAAATCAGGTGTGTCATCGTTCGGCCCATAAATATTTACTAATGTCAACCTATAATCATTGATAGTCTGGATTTCTCGACACTATATTTGTGATTATTATTCGGAAGAGGAAACTTGGGTAACAGTATATCTTCGAGAACATTTTCGTCTACCGTGTCATCCTTTTCGACTTCGAATCGTTTTCCCATTATCTTCAACATTACTGGAATGAATATCGAATGAAAAGTCTTCTCTTTGGCTACCTCTTCTGGTTAACCCGTTGCCATTCGCTAATATTCGTTATGTTTACTTGTTTAGATGACAGCCTTGGAGTAGTTGATGGTCTCGAAAACTTATGCAAGTTCACAACATAGTGTTTTTGACTTATCTTTGGAAAAATAAAGGGGCTACCTGATAGTCAAAGCCAACAAATCATACGGACGCTCATTCCGTCTAGTCTGTGGATCAAATCCTTATTTTTGCATTTCCCGTCAAGCCCATTCCAGATAATGTACATTTGTTTTATGTTTTGATTTTGTCCATAATAAGTTCACATATTAACTTGCCGTAAGTTGGCTAGCGGTCAGATTTCTGGGTTGTGCTTTATCAACCATGCTCTTGTCTTGTGAGCAAGTGGCGAAACTAAATTGTTCTGGATCGCGGTTCTGTCTCAACACATCTCAATCCATTTTCTCCCTTGAAAGCGAGTACCTTACAATTTTGATTGGTTAAAATCAACCCTCACGGTTTTGGAATATTCATCTAATATTGAGGATTAGCCAGATCGTGTAGAATTTTGATTTTTTCGGTGTCGTAATTATGTGATACCATGACTGGAGGCAAAAATATAATAGTAACCGTAATAGGGGCTCCAGCCAACTCCCCTAGCGGTGGATTGTGGGACTAGTTGTACCATAATGTATGTATTGTCTAGTAGTATATGTTTACTTAATTGGTTTCTCTAAATCAGCCCAGTTACCACTTCAGATGTCAGTTACCTATTCTCGTCCTAACGATGGATCGTGGAACGAATTATATCATCTAGTATTGACTTGTAGTATATGTGTACCAAGTTTGGCGGTTCTAAACCACAGGCAAGGATGTCTACAGATGCTATAATATTTCGAATCGTGAACTGTGAACCCTGAACTGGCAGCTAGCTTAACCCTTTCATCGATCTTTCCCTGTTTAAAAATATACACCTAGACTATATAAAGCCAAACCCAGGGGTAGATCGGTGAAAGGGTTAATAACCGAAAAGCGAGCTAACTACAGTTCGTGTGCTGAGCCCAGAAACATCGAACCTCTGTTGTCTGAATTCTCCAATTTCCTTGATATGAACAGATAAGTACAATGTATTCTGCTTCATGATATAATAACTAAAATTTAAGGCATGACCATTATAAAAATGTTGGCGGAGAATGTGTAATAGGGCGGAGAGTGTCTCAGCTCACTAACTTCAATATATGTAGCGTGCAAGTTTGTTTAATTTCACTTAACCTGACACAGGGAACCGTCTTGAGCGTTCTTGAATACAATATATTGTCTTTATTTAAAATTGGAATATACATATTACAATAAATATTAGCACTATGGCAGTTGGCCGTCTATATTAAAAGTGACCGCGTATCTACAATAATCAAAAAAGCGAAAAAGAAAAGAACAAAACAACAGCATATGTACATCTATCCAGATGTAGAGGCGCGCGATCAGGTTTAGTAAGGAGTACTTTGTAAGAGCTGCTATGACCTCAGAGGACTCCAGATTGGAGATTGAATCAAGAAAATTGGAACAAAACTACAACTAAATCAAATGGATTCGAGATAGGAACGGCCAGGAAAAAACAATGATATATTATAACGTAATGCGAGCTACACGTAACAAATATGTTCACGAATACATACAGCAGCTCAGCCAACATCTCTCTGACTCTAACAAGTATAAATTGTATAAGACACGGATGTCAGTATGACAGATATAAAACATTGGATTCCTTTCCCAACAATGCTCAAAACGTCAGAATGTAGACTGTGTCGGAGTGCATATTAATGTTGCAGGATCTAGCGCTAGTATCAGTCTAAATAATAGGATTTTACTTCGTCTGGTAGAAAAACTAATTATATTAGTAGGCTCAGTCTGACACAATCTGTGAATAAACGACCAGTTGATGTGAACGACCCTGTTATTGCAATAATTCTGTGCTTTAGCACCAACCACAAACATACGAGGTAATCAGATTATTAAGGCTGAGTACTTTCAGTACTTTCACACTACCATTTCCAGACAAAATAATTCTGGTATCATCCCTGATTATCATAGAAATAGATATGTTTTGTCAGACACGCAATAGAAGTAGAAGGGTCCTCGCGAACTAGAGTAGAAGTCCTCGTAAAGAGTTATATTTGAAACATTGTAGGCCTACAAGAATACGGACGGGTTTTCAGACAATCTGAGAAATAATCATTTTACATCAGATAAAGTATTAATCCAACACTATCATTGCCCACTAATGAAAACAACGGAGACGTAAGTTTATTAATGGATTTCCATATCTATCCCGGTATTACTAGTATTAACCCACCACTATCAATGCTGACTAATGGAAACAACGGAGACGTAAGTTTATTAATGGATTTCCATATCTACCTCGTTATTACTAGTACTAACCCACCACCATTAATGCGGAGTAATTAATGGATTATCCGTATTGCAGAGAGATTCGAGGGGCTTAAATTTTGTTATGATATACTCAATAACCATCTGCTTTGTCGATATAGTGCAATACAATTTACGTATACGTACATGTACTGTTGGGTTATATTCTGCTTTTCATTATTTTTTTCTGACCGCTGAATTGATATCGACGCGCTTATTTGGTGACCAAATATAGCATGTATGATTAACTCTTTGTTCAGCGCATTCGAGTGTATTTACCCTATTGGGAATGTAGTAAACGAGCTATATCTCTGGCTCGTTTACTACATTCCCAATCGTTCACGGTACATTTAAATCAGACGAAATTGCCAAAAACTAGTCTATGCTAAATCCGTGTGGGTATCACAGAACCATTACTTACAGCCCCTCCCCCCGCCCCACCCCCCGCAAAAAAACACACTCGCGACGGGTTGATATCTGCACCGGTACGGGTTCTGTGATTATATGAACGCGAAATTTCGTTATCGAAGACAGCTGCCCATCAAAGGTTTATGTGGTATATAGTTTCAATAACTATAGATGATAATTTCCAAGCTTTTGAGGATATTGTCAACAGA
Source organism: Hanleya hanleyi (assembly GCA_036873755.1). NCBI lineage: Eukaryota > Metazoa > Mollusca > Polyplacophora > Lepidopleurida > Hanleyidae > Hanleya > Hanleya hanleyi. Next base: position 15,550 of record JAVTVY010002759.1, on the reverse strand, counting down.
ATTTACATCAGGATAGACTAATTAATCTAAGCATTTACCAGGTTGACCGTTCTTATAGTTCAAAGTGTGGAGAAGGTGGACGTGAAAGTGACAACAGGAGAATCACATTGATGAAAGTAATAAAATCAGGTGCTATATTGTAGCAGGCAAATTCAAATTTTCAATCCTGACCAAAGTGTCTTCTGGTTGGTTGGACACAGCCACAATGAACCTTCACAGAAAAATCTTTGATTTGATTTTTTTGTCAATGGCACCCAAAGGTCAATGAAATGCCGCATTTTTTCTTTTAAAATTGATTGACCATATGAAATATGTTTTTAATCAACCGCCTGATCTGTGCCATTGGAATTCGTTTGTCTTGCATGTATTGCGGTGTTCCTAGCTGTCGCTCTGACACCCAATATGTCCCACAAGTGCTCAAGGGGAATCAGATCAGGGCTTTGCGATGCCCATGGCAAACTACGGTGGTGCTTAACTTTTTCGCAGGTATATAGATGCGGAAAATCTTTCAGGCGACGACTGGCTACCGACTGCCGGATCGGGCGCGCGTATGTTGAGACAGAACAATTGTCGTCTCCAGGACGGACTACTGAAGGCACTGTGTCGAGGACCTCACGACGAATCCAATATTTAGAAGTGAGCTTAATAAAAAGGGAATCCTCGCTGATTGGCTGGAGGGTAAGAGCTATTGTGATATCAGCTAGGCTTTCTTTGAGTATATAACAACAAATAAAGCTCCCTATCATATCTGGAACATTGTTGTCATTGCCATATTTCTCCGTAGATTTCCAATAATTAATTTCAATCGGAGCGTGACTCACAGACAATATAGTCTGTATGAGGGTTTGGAATTTCAAAATACTCGTCATTGATCAGGTCTTTTTAGATTCTGCTGGTGGAGTGTTAGTCCCCGTGGCCGCCCTCTGTACATGTCACTCGACAAATATATTTAGGTTTATTGCATATCGCGAGTGAGGGAGTGAGTAGTAGGGTTTAACGTCGTTTTCAATCTTGTTTCAGTCATATCACGACGGTGCCTAAATGTGCCAGAACACGAGAGTGCTCACAGTTCCTATTACCCTGGACACTGATCAGCCCAGCCAGTACAGCGCCCGGACACACATCCAAGTATTGATCGACCTTACCGTTGCTTAACTTCGGTGATCTGACGATAACCGGTGTGTCCAATGCTATAAGCCGCATATCGCTCCAATTTATTACCTGTATATGGTAGGATTCTGCTGGTGGACTGTTAGTCCCCGAGGCCTGCCTTCTGTACATGCCACTCCACAAATATATGTAGGTTTATTGTTTGGTGGGAAATTTGAGCCGTACGACATCGGGAATTACAGGTTAATTTCTCTCAGTATTCTTGCATTTACAAGGTTAACCCATGGTGAGGCGTTTACTCCATCAGACGTCCACGTTGCTCATTCATTAACATCAGATGCGTTGTTTGAGCTGATCTGGCATCATAACTTCCGAGCTAGCGTATCTAATTCCACTCAAGCCAGTGCTAGGGGCCGTGTGGATACTTCATAGTCTCAACGTGAACATCTGTAATAAAAGCGCGTTAAGAATGTTAAGTGCCGAATAAAAGCGCGTTAAGAATGTCAAGTGCCGAGGAATGCTTTCCTGCAGAGTCATATGATTGCTTTTTAGTCGCCAGACGTCAATTTTTCCCACCTCTTGCATATCGCTCCAATTTACCAATAAGAACTTTGCCATCATTGAGAACTTCTTCTCTCTGGCGAGGAATTATCTTTCTGTTGATGTATATTTGGAATTGGTGCTAGTTGTCGAACGTGGGAGTTTTTTTATCATTGCCGAGGACGACGGCTGAATACTGAATGTCAGATCTGACGCGCATGATTTCACCTTTCCGATGAGATGGAGACTGGTAGAATTGTGTGTTACTGTATTGTCTTCTCCTTCAGTTCTGACAGGTTGGTGTTTGGGAGTTCTAATAAAGGCACATCCACCGTATGACCAACGTCGTTAGTGGTTATTGATCATTTTGCCTTGTGAGTAACGAACGAGAGTGTTTGGCTGAGGAAGGACTCACTTGACTCGTAAACGCCAAAAGTTATGTGGGTACTTCACGAATGTCTTGATCAAAAACACAGTCTACGAAAGAAAAGAGGTTAGGATTTGACGTGAAGTATAAAATAATTTGCTCGCATCATTTGAAACTCTAATGAAGCTCCAGAACTCTAAACCCATGGAAAAGATCCCTAATCTCGATAATGCCAATGAGTACATGTATATTGGAATTTCAATCCTTTAGATATAGGGATTTGGGAGTGGACAGATCCATACCAGACAGATCTTCCGATATCAAAACATGACCTTCAGGTTTTCACATCTAAAAACAATGCTTAGGGTTATCGCTGACCAGTATTCTGAATGATTTGTCCAGAGAATAATCCGAATGACTGGAGCGTAAGCATTGCATGTCAACCTTTATACGACGAGACAAACGCGTACAATAGTCTGAATGGTGAAACCCAGGATAAAGATTTCTAAGCTGGTCGACGTGTTTTCCTGTGCCACAAGAGATTTGTGGCTAGGAGCATTGATGCGTACATAGTGCAAATTCCTATTATGGTGTCATCGTTGTCTCGGGAGTGCAGCTTCTTCATATGTAAACACTGCGTAAATTTTAGCTTTTCAGGACAAATCGATCTACTTGTATATAATCTACTGTTTTAAAAAGAATAATGCAGTCTTAACTTTCTCGTATTGATTTAATTCTTGGGACGATAAGCGGTTTTGCTTTTAATTCCAGCTGTAACGAGCCCAATTGTTGGCCCCCTATATTTTTGTGGATGTTGACGTTTTTCATTCAAGGTGTTGAAACAGGTTCTATAGAAAATTGCTGTATAACATGGGCTAATGGCTATATAACATGATGAGGAAATAAAGACCCGCTCAGAAAAATATTTACAAACTGAAAATTCCACGGAGGCGCGGTGTTCTACAGTTCACAGTCCAAAACAAGTGAAACTGGAGTCCATTGGGCACCGAGTCATATGGAAACGGTAGAATGCCACCCGTATTAATTACTGGAACCAGGAGATACGTTGTCATTCGGATCGTTGTTATTCATGTGGTCAGGAGCTGTGAAGTGTACTACGCATAAGCCACTGATCAACACAACCGCTGCTGTTTAACATTATGGACTGTAAATGTTCAAGAAACTGATCGCTGGTTAGTCCCATTTTCACTTTGGTATTTGATATGACCTGGTGTGATAAAGACACAGTTTGAGAAAAGCGGACTGCATTATTCTTTAACACTATTCTTTACATAAGATAAATTTCAATATTCACGGTTCATTCTTCAGTGGTGAAGATAAATTTCAGTTCATGGTTCACAGTTCTCAATTCAAAGTATTTTAGCGTCCGTAGACACCCTTGCAAGTGGTTTAGACACACCAAACTTGGTACACATGTAATACGAGACAATACTTACATGATGATATAATTAGTTTCACTGCTAGGATACGTTTAGGTAACTGGCATCTGAACTGGTAAAAGGACTGCTAGACACCCTTGCATGTGTTTTAGAGCCACCAAATGTGCTACATATATACCGCGGGACACTGCCTACGCGATACGCGATGGCACCAGGAGATCCAGGATCCATCGCAATATAAGTTTCTGACAAATGCACTGGTAACGGGGCTGGTGGACAATATTACTGTGTGGATCAAAGCCGCCGAACGTGGTACACATACACTACGAAACCATACTTAGAGGATGGAACCATCAGTTTCACGATCCACCGTCAGCCGTCGAATAGGTAACCGGCATCTGAACTAGTACCTAGACTGGTAACCTTACAAGTGGTTTAGAGCCACCAAACTTACTATACATATACTGCGAGACAATGCCTACAAGATGTCCCCAGTAGATCCAAGATCCACCGCTATGGTACAAATAAGTATGCTTGCGTCTGTTTCCTCGCATTTGATGGCTATTTTATCAAATATTTTTGAATCAGTGGAACCTAATAGTACAACTCGCGGACGAGCCGGTCCTAGGGGCATTGTGGTAATGTCATTCAATATGTCCACATGAATCGTTCCAATAAAATCGTGGCCGAGATACAAGTCATCACATTTTTGTTCTCCTGATGTTTTTAGATATGCATTCCGAGTATACCGACGGTCACGGATACGTAAAGGGGAATAACTTTGCTGACATACCGGTAGAGGGCGGAGTGCAGAGGGGGTCAGATTTATCCTGCAGCCATACGATAGCTTGCGACGCTACGAATATATACATTTTGATACATTTGTATTATGACGTTCTCTTGTGACGTTTGTTATTTGGACCGCCAACAATGGTATCGCGAGTGGCGTCATCACAATATGGCAACGTCATAGCGAATGATCGACGTCACAGAAGAACATACCAGATTCTTCAATTCATTTGGACTAGAAATATATATCTTACATCATACAACAAGAGCGCCTCGTGTGTCTGTCAATATGTTAGGATAGTCACTCTGCAGTACATCTGTTTTAATTTCATTTTGACCACCCATTTATCGAACTGGAAACCGTTTTGCGTCAATTTCCTTTGATCCACCATGTTAACAATCTTCGATCTGACCCCCAAGCAGTCACGCCCTCTGCCGTGACGTTGGTAAAGTTGCTTCCCTTTGTACATCCGTGACCGTCGGTATTGGCCTGTGTGGCCATATGACTTCTTGTCAGGACGTCGGCATCCTTCTTCACCACATTTATATGCTGCGTTTAATTTTTATCTCTAATTGGGGGGTTTTGCTGGTGGACGTTTCGTCACCAAGGACTGTCCTCTGTACAAATCATTGTGGTTGAAGTTTGTACCCTGTGGTTAACACAGTTGAGAATGAAGTTTTTAGTCGGTGTCGGGCCTAACAGATTTGTTTCGAAGAAGAACTTGCATTCCACTAATAATGTTCTCATGTGAGTCATTTCTTTCATTTGACGGTCGAGTAGTTCATCATTTTCCGTCAGCTGACTTTATAAGGCTAGTACACTATTGCTCTTGGATATTTTGTATCTACAGTAATACCGCTCAAGCGGATGCTATGGGCTGTGTGGTCATGCCAGGACAGCTACAGAAAAAGATTTTTTGTTCTTGTGATGATTTCAGATATGTAGTCGGAGTGTTGGACATTGTACATGGTGAGATTCCGATGGTGGACGTTTCGTCCCCGAGGCTTACCCTCTGTACAAATCATTGTGATTGTAGTTTGTGACTGTCGTTAACATGGTGGAGAATGAGGCGCTTGATCGGCGTCGGGGTTCACATACCCGTGCTGAAGAAGACCTTGCATTCTACTAATATTTTGCAGTTTGGGGAAGCTTTTCATCTAACGGCCACATAGTTGATCGATTTTCTTCAGATGACTTGAAAGGTCTATTATATCATTGCTCTGGGATATTAGAATCTAATACCGCTGAAGCTGGTGGTAGTGGACGTGTGGTGAATTCACTCGTCCACATGAACAGATACGATAAACGCGAGGCCGAGATACAAATCCTAACCCTGGATCATTTTTGTTATTGTGATGTTTTTAGATATGAGGAGGGAGAGAGAGAATTAAGGTTTAATGTCGTGTTCAGCAACATCTCAGCTATATAGCGAAGATCAAACGAAATTCCAAGTACTCAAGCCAATAACTTACAATACACACATTAAAACTTATGCTACAAACCGATTTCTCTCAAATAACCCAAGATGCATCCTCACTCACCCGACTAAAAAAATCTTCCAAAGTAGTCGCTCGATAAAAAGTATCTCTTGTTAGATATGCAGTCTCAGTGTTACCTATTAGGTCATATGACACCAGCATCCTTCTCCATCATCTTTATATGTTGCGCTTAATTCTCTGAATATCTTCTTCGAAATTAGCATGATGTGTTTTATTTGAACTTATGTCACACGAAGACTTTGTGAAACTCACTATTATGATATTATGTGCGCCTCGTTCTCTCTGTATGCTTACTTGGGTTACCATTTCATTTGATAATCAGCTCACGACATACTCCACGCAGGACTCGCCTCATCGTTACACATGCCAACTGGTTTGGAGCATGAAGTTGCCACACGTCAGTATTGCTGTGATCACTGTGCTGGGTTGGTTTCACCGGATTTGATGAATTAAGGTGAGTCTAGGACATTCACGTATATAATTTTCAGGAAGTTGTCAAGTGTGCATGTGTTTGAAAGATTCTTTCCCGCACTCCTTCATCCACATTCAACACCTGGTGGATATTGTTCCTCCACAGCCGTCCATTTTCTCTTATCCAGCGATTTTATTTGTCGCTTTGTGTTTACGTTCTTCAGGATTTTTGGACTCTTGGGGCACGGCTTTCCTTTGTTCGACAGTCAGTAGTCGACCATCCTCTTTTCTGATTAGAGGTCTCATTTTCGTCTGTTTATCGGTTCTACCCGCATGGCTCTGTATCTTCAGTTTAGCAAGTTTAGTGGATTTTCTCGCTTTCTTGATAGATTGATCTTCCGTGCCCTGAACTCCGCCTTCTCCTGGAGGATGGTATTCCCTCTTGATTGTTTTTGTTTCCACCTCATCCTCCTTCCTTGAGTTAAACATCTTTTGCCTTACTTTCCTTTCTCGGCCTCAGGATTTCAGAATTTTGCATCTCTTACCCGTCGATTTAGGAATCTCTTGCGCTTTGTTATAAAAAGAACAGGCTGAGATATTGTTTTACGCTTCAGAATATCGATCTACATTGTCTTAAATCAAGGCAAGAGGCATTCGATGTCCTTGTTTCTGTGATTTCTTCAGCTTGGACACCCAGTTCGCTGGCTTGTGTGTCGCCGTTCCAAGATACACAGATATCTGCGCTACACATGTACCTTTCTGATGATCCAAGTAGAACCCCGCTCCAAAGAGAAAATATTGCTAAATACCGCCTCATAAACAGATTGCCAGCCGCAGATGAAATATGCCGTTGTTTAAGCCCTCGTAGTGTGTGAGTATTTTTTATGTGCCCTGAAAAATTTACGTCCACCGAGAAGCCTTCATAATTGTTGCAGCTGAATAGTGAGTGAATAGAATTTAACTTAATTTAATTTGCCGCCGAAGATCGCCCAACTGCATGGCGACGTTGAGGTCATCACATCAGGCTCACTGTCCTGGTCCTCGTCTACATCTAGCGAGCATTCTGCTTTTATCCTGTCGATGGGAGCTTGCACAGCAGCAGAGGTTTCTTTAGAATAAAGTACCATACGTAGATCTTTTAACGTAGCCTGTGCGCATCTTGCGTTGGATTCATTACAAAGAAGAAAAAAACCCTTCCATCAGAAAGCTCTTGTTTGTCCCGTTCTTCGCAGCAATTGGTCCTATGTTGTCAATGAGCTTCTTTATCATTACAAGCGTCTAGTCCGTCATTCATAATCCAGCCGTCGTCCATTAGAGAATATCCGCGTCCATAATCCAAAGACCTATTCCATTTCCATATAACAGTATTAGCACCAAATTCAAAAAGACAAAAGTATACATAAACATAGGCTTGTTTCCTGCAAGAGAGAAGTGGTCAACAGTTTTCAATGATGCCGGCAAGACATCATGATGTTCCAAAATATCAAATCCGTATCGCTGATCAGTATTCTTAATCCATAATATTCGTTATAGAGTCGTCATCTAAAAAATGATGTATCTCAGTCACGCTTTGATTGTGACTGTTCATATGAGTACCATGAGGAACTTGAAGTACATGGGCTCATACGGCCCCTAGCCCCGGGTTAAGCGGAATTAGACACATGTTACGAAACGTAGCCCCATAGATCTTGCACGCTACGTTCGTATTTTGCTATCAGCATGCGATATGTATCGCCAAATTTGAGAAACTTTGAGTGGAGGCGCTTGGTAGAATAGCCCTGTTTTATAAGTTTCTGCAACAGTGTTTGTGACGTTGATTAAAATCATCACATTTAACACAGGATCTAGCAAATGCTACTAAGCGAGATATGTATACGCCATATGCAGGTCCCACTGGAATATTACTATCCAGAAAGCGATAGTTTACGATGTCGAAATTGTAATCATCTCTTTTGTCATAAAGTCGACGAGAGAGAATGCCCGCTTCATTTTTATAGAGGTAGAGATCTAAATAAGATGTACATGTAGGGCTATCTGTAGTTTCCTTCAAATCCAGTGAAGGTGGATATATATCCTTCACTGCGTCATTTATATAGCGATTATCCACAGCGAGAAGATCGTCTATATAGCGTTTGGTGAATGAGAAGGAACGGGCTTTGAATGGATCGCTTTTTGAAAGCGCCTGCATATAGTCATATTCATAAGAGAACAGATACAGGTCAGCCAACAGGGTGCACAATTAGTACCCATTGGAATACCTATATGCTGCTGATATATTGTGTTGCCAAATTTCACATAGATATTTTTAATGAGAAATTCAAGCAACTCTATAAACAAAGAAACATCCCATGAATGATATCTCTTGTATGTAGTCGAGCTAAAGAATGCTTTATGGCTTCCGACATTAATATATCTACGATCAGTTTTCTGAACACAGATACTATTAATGAACTTATACGGTCAATAAGGTCCTGATGAGGGATTGTAGTATAGAGAGTCGAGAAATCCCATGTGGATACATGTCTGTACGGTATGTGACCTTTAGCATCAAGTTCTTCCGTAAGACATTTTGAGTTTTTCAATATCCACATACATTCAACGCCAGAGTTCTTGGAAATAGTGGCGCAATACCTTTCCCAAAATGCTTTTACCTCCTGAAGGGCCCTCGTCAATAGGGTTGAAAGAAGCTTGGTGGTGCAGCTTCTAGAACCAGCTATGAATCTAGCTTTGTATGGTGATTTATGCATTTTGGGAGTCCAGTATATTTTTGGTATGTCGCTATGATTGGTTGGAAGACAAATACCTCTTTCCTTGAGAAACTTTTTGTGATTGTTAAATAAATCTTCCAGAGTAAATGCAGTTTGCGAGTAAGTAGACGTATTTGATGAAGATATGTCTACACTAAATTCTTTAACCAGCACCTGGTAATAGTAATATTTACATATGAATATTATATTATTCGGAGCTTTGTCTGCTGGGACTATGACGAATTTATTCTGGAGATTTGCTAGAACTTCTTGCGAATTGAGGTTTCTCAGTACTTGTTTTGCTAGGGGAAGAGAACTTCTGTCAATATGGTGGATTGTTTCAACGACCTTGCTCTTGGTGAGGTCCAGCCAATCAGCGAGTACTGTAGGTTCAACTTTTTCTCGCTTAGACCAATCAATAACGTACTGTTCTAATGCAGTCAGGACTATCTTCTGGTCCGCCTTCAGATTTATTCTTCTTGGCTCTCTATATTTAGGTCCTTTCATCAGGGGTAATTTCAGATCCTTATCACTCACCACATCAAGGTCACCAGTCACAATATGTTTGCATGGTGTATAGATAAAGTTCGACAATTCACAATCACAACTATAGCCTCCTGACGTGTATAAGTTCCAGTCAAACTCCTTGACAGCATTGGGGTAATTGAATATTTTGGTGGCTATAGATTTAGTATACTTATATGAAATGCAAGGAGGTTCTGTGAACTTAAAATAGTTTGGTACAGCGTTGCGTACCTGTGGATCATTCAGGATTCGAGGTAAATTAATGATGTCCAGTCCTTTATCTAAGTAGTTGAGTTTCAAGAAAAGCCGATCTTGAGATGTTTCGATTATGTTCACTGGACGATACAACCGAAAATACGCTATATCTTGACATACTTTACTGATTTTGATGGTATTATATTTCCTGAAGACGCAGATTGCTGTATATCTCTGGCTATTTGATTTAAAGCTCTCAGAGGTAACGCATACAGAACTGTACGTAAGCTATGTATACTATTTCTTTCTTTCTCTAACTTTTCTCTCCCTAACTGAAACTGTCTTTCTTCCCTTTCTCTTTCTCTCTCTAATGCTCTTTCTTTCTCTCTTTCCTCTAATTATAACTTCTCTCTCTCTAATTCTAATTTCTTTAATTCCAGCTGATGTTGCAATTCTAGTCTCCTCAGTTAAATCAAAATCACTTTCATCCCAAAGTTGTTTGCTAACAAAATGTTTAATAATGAGTTTCTTACTTTCTTGCTTTCTCAAAGATGTGTTAGCTTTGATTTCTAGGAATTTACACAGCGCAAACAAATCCTCTTGCGTAATTCGTCAAATACCTCCCGACTAGGCTTTGAAGCAAACTGTGCTGGTTCAAATGACATGTTGATAGCGTACTCCCTGACTTCACAAATTTAGACAATGTATCAATTTAGAACCATGTTGCAAAGCTGATCAGCTGACAGCTATAATGTAAACAAAAATCCCGGACAGGCCCCCAATTTCTGGCACGTCAAATTTACGATAACAGAAAAATGTAACAGAAAAGGTTTGTGAAGTCAAGGATTAACAATCAAATATTTATTTACAATACTCAAATCATATACAAATTAAGTAAGGTCAATAAACAAATAAATGTGAAATATAGTCTTACTGTTCAATGCTATACCGGTGTATACTTCATAGTCCGTGTTGACGTGCACAAATCTCTTCACAGTCCGTGCCGACGTGCACAAATCACTTTTCTGTAGTTTGGTAGTCCAACACTGCTCGGTTGTTTAGAGTCCCAGTAAATGTCCAAGTTCCGAGAGTTCAATCACGTAGATTACACAGCAGCCAAAATTCAATTCGCAGGAGTATACAATCCAGCAGTTCGCAGCAAAAGTGACAGAGTATAACGCACCTCCATAAAACCAGTTTGAATTAACTCTCGAATAACTGAGTGTTACGCTATTTATACTTTATGCGGCATTCCAGTGCATTCTACTAAATCAAGAAGCATTACAGCATTACAATATGCATTACTTGGCCATCATCTGGCCTTGATACGATTTATAATAATCTTCTAGAAAGATCGAAGTGATTAACCCACGTAAACAAGCTTGCATCATATATTCTAGAAACATCCTGTCTAATAATAGACTACAATACCATGACAATATGTTCACCATGCATATGTTTACTATGCATTTCCTTCCATATACTCTCAAGCTGTTGGAAAGCCATACATGTGTTCACTATGCTGTCAAGCTCGTGGAAAGCCACACATATGTTCGTCATGCATCTCCTCTATACTGTCAAGCTCGTGGAAAGCCACACATATGTTCGTCATGCATCTCCTCTATACTGTCAAGCTCGTGGAAAGCCACACATATGTTCGTCATGCGTCTCCTCTATACTGTCAAGCTCGTGGAAAGCCACACATATGTTCGTCATGCATCTCCTCTATACTGTCAAGCTCGTGGAAAGCCACACATATGTTCGTCATGCATCTCCTCTGAAAACGACCCTCCAATCGGAAGGTCTGATGCTAGGTTCCCATCCCAAGCTATAAAAAAGGCCCCTGAAGTGCATGGAACACATAGAACGTTCTCGAAGATTGTATGCAGACTGAGAATTGTCGGCGAAACGGCTTCTCAATGATGCTCTACCCTGGAAGAATAAATCCCAAAGTATTTCATTTTCCGGTACATCCAGCTATAACATATTGTAAGTACCGACTTTTCAGTCACCATATTTTTACGTAAAGATCGACTTTTCAGCCACCATATACTTGTGCCAATTTTATGGCAGTATAATTGTGTGTGTATTATGATATGTTCTAATTCCAGTGCTGCTTGTTTTGGCAAAGCTATTGCCGATATTCTATTCCATGATCTTAAAGGTCAGGTATTGTAAAACATCAATGTACACAGTTATTTGTGAGAAACAGTTATATAATTTCAGTATATATGGATTTAATTGCATGTTGTAGGACTCCACTGGATTTGTACCTAGTCTGGTGAGCATGTTTTAGTTTTGAGACAGAGGTTCGAGTTGTCACAACTGTACTGAGAATTTGATGGGTCAGCATGCACCTTTAATGTAAACACATTCCTACAGGACGGTATAAAATTGGATGTTTGAAGATTTCAAATAAGATTTATTCCATATTTGTCTCCTGCTACCATCGGTGCAGTTCGCAAATGTTTGCTGAAATTCGAGTGGTGTTGTTCTTTGTTCCAGAGTCTTCTGAGGGTTTTAGTTATTTCTCCCGGAAATGTCGACGCCCCTTACAAGCCCACTTTCCGTCGGCACCCGCAAAATTACAATATGAAACCCTGGGATTTCTTGTGTGGAGGAATCTGTGGTGGATGCTCTGGAGGTATATAGGTGAACTATCCATGGTCCAAATGGGCTGTGTAGATTATCATATTGAAGCTCTCCTGGTGTAGAGTCAAACTGACGTAGTTTTCACTGGAAGAACGTGACGATGCGCATACGCAGCCGTGGAGTGGTAGAGAAAGACGGTCTTTTGGGGGTATGCACAGGCGTCTTTGGGCGATAGATGAGACATTCTTGCTCCAAGCGGGCCGCGTATGTATCGTCCTGAAGTACTCGTGGCGTACACTGTAAAAAAGGGCACTGTAATTTTACAGCAAAAAGTGCTGGCAAAAAGGGTACCAGCGGTTTTCACTGTATTTTTACAGGATGCTGCGATCTGTTTATCTGTATTTCTACAGCATATGTTGTAATTTTACAACAATGGTAGTATTGCATAATTACAACAAAAATACCGTTAAATCAACAGAAATAACTGTACGAATCCATGGTCAGCAGAAAGTCCATTGGCCTATAGCATTTGAAGAAATCAAGTTCCCTGGTGTCTCTCTAGAGAGTAGAGAAGAAAATTCCCAGAACGTAATGGTTCGGTTAAATATAAATTTATATTCAGCACCACCGATAATATAAGAGCAAACACATTTCTTTCTATCATCCTGCACATCAGCTTTGTGAAACGGTGCAATATTAGAGGCTAAGTTGGTCTTTGAACATGTACATTAACTCCAACGACCACCCCCGGGGATTGAACCTTGGGTGGCAAACTCATTATCCCTCCTTGCACATTTTAGATAATTTGTACTTGAAGTTTTCTGCGTATTATAGATGAAAAAATCTGGTAGAGTATACGAAATACACCTCGAAAATAATGAACGATATTTCTACTGAATGTAAATATACACTAATAATCTTACTGTAATTTTACACCCGGATAATGTTACAATACAACGTTGTAGCCCTTTACTCCAATTAATACTGTAGTTTATCCAGAAGATGCAAACCTACACTGGTTGTCTGTATTGCTACAGCTATGAACTCTAAAATAGCAGTTGGAACTGATGCTTCTACCTAAGTAGTAGGGAAACGGGATATTCATTATCATTTTGCCGGGGGAGATAACTCTTGCATCCACCAGGGGGCGCTGTTTCCAGGTTAAAGGTATAGGGGACGCCCCATCGCCTTTCACCTCTGGGGCGCCACCAGCTGCGTGTGTATTCCTCCGCGATGATGCGGTCTGGTGGTGATGCGGTCGCGGGAAAAAGCTTCCGCGGAGAAAAAGTAGTCCCTAGACTTCAAATACGCTGCATGGTCCGATTAGATCGAGTGAGGTATCAAAGTGAAGCATTCGTGAAGGGGCATCCAGTCATGGGTGGGTGCATGTAAAATTAGGATTTTTTCCCGAAACTATAAAAAGCGGAACACGGACTTTACCCCTAAAATAGGGGAAAACCCCTATCAACCCTAGTCAAAAGGGCTAATATCGGTGCCCGGGCTTATTGGGACCTGCCTATCAAGTCAATGGGGTGGGTGCGTGTAAAATTAGGATTTTTTCCCGAAACTATAAAAAGCGGAATACGGACTTTACCCCTAAAATAGGGGAAAACCCCTATCAACCCTAGCCAAAAGGGCTAATATCGGTCCCCGGGCTTATGGGACCTGCCTATCAAGTCAATGGGGTGGGTGCATGTAAAATTAGGATTTTTTCCCGAAACTATAAAAAGCGGAACACGGACTTTACCCCTACAATAGGGGTCTGTATTATACAATATAAGGGAAAATGCCTGTATGGGGTATGGGGATGGTCAATTTTTTCGTGGGCTTTACTATGGCTTGTGGGGTCGCGTTTTTCTCGTCTCGCCAAGAAAATGACAATGGGAAGGGTCCCGGAGCGAATCGGTGAAATTTTTGGGAAAAGTCACCGAGGTCTGTATATAGGCCTATAGGCTGGCTATGGGGGGTATAGGTTCAACCTGGAAAATGTACACACGTTCATTGTGATATGGGTTGTTTGGTCTTGTTTTTCACGTCTCGTCATTTAGAACACGATGGGAAGGGTCTCGGAGCGCAACGGTGAAATTTTTGGAAGAAGTCACCGAGGTCTGTATATAGTCCCATACTGGTTATATGGGGGTATAGGTTCAACCTGGAAAATTCACACACGTTCATTGTGATATGGGTTGTGGGGTCTTGTTTTTCTCGTCTCGCCGAGAAAAATACAATGGGAGGGGTCCCGGAGCGAATCGGTGAAATTTTTCGAAAAAGCTCACCGAGGCCTGGCTAGGCCTATAGGCTGGCCATGAGGGGTATAGGTCCAACCTGGGAAATTCACACACGTTCATTGTGATATGGGTTGTTTGGTCTTGTTTTTCACGTCTCGTCATTTAGAACACGATGGGAAGGGTCTCGGAGCGCAACGGTGAAATTTTTGGAAAAGTACCGTATAGCCCATATAGTCCCATAGGCTGGCTATGAGGTATAGGTCCAACCTGGGAAATTCACACATGTTCATTGTGATATGGGTTGTTTGGTCTTGTTTTTCACGTCTCGTCATTTAGAACACGATGGGAAGGGTTTCGAAGCGAAACGGTGAATTTTTTGGAAAAAGTTCACCGAGGCCTGGGTAGGCCCATAGGCCTATACTGCATGGCTATGGAGGTATAGGTCCATACGGGGTGAACGTTTTGGGGTCCAGGTGAGCACCTAATGGTCCTATGGTGTCGTATGAGGTCTTATTTTGAAGCTCTCGTGGAGTTTGCAATGTATCGACTCATGGTTCGTCCGTGTGCAAGAGTCTGCGCATGCGTAGTCTGGCCGTAGTATAGAAAGCAGGCATGTTGGGGGGTATGTGGGGGGTGTGTTTGGGGTAGAGATGGACCACTATGGGCCCAAATGGGTCGTGGGAGGTGTCAAAGTGAAGCTTGTGTGGGGTAGAGTCAGAATGGCGTGTTTTTAAGTGCAAGTCGCGTCAATCTGCGCATGCGCAGTTGGGTGTAGTAAGTAAAGTGGCCATTTTGGGGGTGCGTGGAGGTGTGTTTGGGGTAGAGAGGGACCATCCTTGGTCCGATTGTGTTGTGGGAGGTGTTATCTTGTAGCTCTCGGGGTGTACATCCCGATTTGAGGGATGTTCACGTCATCTGTGACGTCATCAGTAGGAGTAGTAGCAAAAGTGGGCATTTGGGGCAGTGAAGGAAGGTATTTGGTGTGGAGATGGACCATCCATATCTGTCACACATTATACCACATCTTTGTTGTGTTATACCACATCTGTCCTGCATTATACCATATATGTCCTGTATTATACCATACCTGTCCTATATTATACAATATCTGTCCTGTATTATACCAAATCTGTCCTGTATTGTACC